>JAUZNK010003342.1:0-10963 GCA_035046665.1 Euphysa ruthae | reverse complement strand
GTAAGTAAGTAAGTAAGTAAGTAAGTAAGTAAGTAAGTAAGTAAGTAAGTAAGTAAAGTAAGTAAGTAAGTAAGTAAATAAGTAAGGAAGTAAGTAAATAATCATATAATCATGCAAGCAAGATCATCAAATCATCTATTGTACACTAAAAATTTACAGAAAAAATCGGGGACTATTATTTTTAAAACATATAGAGGTTTTCAGAACTACAGCAAGGACGCAATTAGTAAAAATTATTTCTGCCGATATCAATTCAGCATCCGCTGATTTCTTAATAAAGTTTGAAGATGCGATAGATAACCGTTGCTCTTTTTTCGAACCATTAAAATTAAAATTAATTTGCATACATAATTTGGTCGAGAAATAGCAAAAAAAATTAGACTTAGGGATAAACGGTATTAACAATTTAAATCTGATGAGAACAAGTTTTTATTTAATAAAGCAAATAAAGATGTGCTCGGTACTATTAGGAAGAATCAATACACTAAACTTACAATAAAAATAAACTAAAGGAAAATATAGGTCAACCTATAGAACTCGGTAAACCTGTAAAGAATGTGGATGTGCTACAGCTAAAAGCTCACTTACTCCAGATAGTTTTTGTTTAAAAGATACTAATGGTTTTTTTTTTTATAAAAAATAAGTTTCTAACATTTTTTAAGATTATTTTAGTAAATTTTTGACCTACTTGCTAAAGCTTTTATCACGAGCATGAAATAGATTTTCTAACACAATTTCAGATTACTATTCTACCCTTGACATTACTAATGATTTTGTTTTAAATATATTACTGAAAAAACGATTAAGACTATTATAGAGAGCCTAGTGGACAATAAATCTTCAGGTTTTGATGACATTTCTTGTATGTTTCTGAAAGATGGATGTGTCTCTGTCATAGCAACTCACAAATTGCAAATCTTTCTATTGATATTAACGGTTTTCTAGACCAATGCAGCAGCAACCCAAAAAACTACATGCTAATTTCACTTTTAACATACATTTTAAACTGGGGATTTTATGGCTAGAGAAAATATTAGTTATAAATTTCAATATGAATTTAGGAAAGCATTTTCAACCAATTCTTATCTTTTTTATCTTTTCAACGAAATTAAGTGGGCTTTGACAAAGTTCAACACACTGACATGATTTTAATTGACTTTCACAAAGCATTTGATGCATTCGATACTTAATGTTACTGAAAAATTAGATTACATGAGATTTGCTCAAAATTTTTATCTGTTATAACAAAAAGTTTAAAGTAAAAATAAACAAAATACTATCTGACGCGTTAGATGTAGTGCTCTACAGGGTTCTATTCTTTGTCCACTCTTGCTTCTTCTTTTTATAAATGACATGCCACAACCAATTAGCTTTAAGCGATGACTCTTGCCTTATTTTTCAACACAAGGAAGTTAATTTTATTAAATTTATTTTTAAAAAAACTTTGTGTATGTGAATGTGAATGGTTTGTGGACAACAAAATTAGTACTCATTTTGGTGAAGAGAAAACTAAATGCATTTTTTCTGGTATAGCTTAAGTTAAAACTGTGAGCGCTCTTTTTATCAACATACATCGGTCAGGTACTTAGTTTGAATATTAGACCAAACTTTAAAAGGCAAATTGATGGCGCAGAATGTCTTAAAATTATTTCTAAGCTAAATTTTTATATGGAAAAGACTTTTTTGAAAAGATACCTATGAAGTTCTCTGAAAGCAACGCATTGATCCAGCCTCATTTTGACAATGCCTGTACCGCCTGGTATTTAGGTTTAATTAACCGAATCAATAAAACTCTGATTAAACACTGCTCAAAACAAGTGCATCCGTGTCTGTCTTGACTTATACAATAGATTGCATATCGACACTAATCAGTTCAAAGAAATTAATTGGCTTTCTGTTGAATTGAGTGATAATCACTGCTATTATAACAGCTATTCATTCTTTTAAATTCTGCGTCAACCCTAACGTTAATTACATGTCTGAAATATTCAAACTATCTGACATACTTTTAATTTCATTACTAAATAGTAATTTGAAATTGTATGCTCCTCTACGTTACAAATATGGGCAAAAAATACCTTTCATGAGAAAGTCACTCGATTTGAAACTCTCTACCTAATAATGTTAAGAACTATAACAACTACAACGTTTTCAAGCATAAAATTAAAAATTTATTTCTGAGTTCACTTGATAAGGTTCGTAGACCGAATTTCAAAAGAAATTAACTACAATTTTTTTTTTTTTGTATGTATCTTATGGAGTGATCAAAATGGAAATATCTTTGCCTTAAAAATTTATTTATTTTTTTTTTTTTTTTGCTTTTTTGTTTTTGTCTATTAAAATAAATCTTAATTACTTAAGTACTTACTCATCCTTGGGAGACCAGAAAAAAAAATAAAATTACTCGTAAATTCTGTGGGTATATCGTATTTACTACGAACACTGTGTTATCAATAAAACTTATTAAAAACATTGAGTAGCTATGAACATAATACTTATCGATTAAAGTTGTTCCAAACCTTCTTATGTTTATTATCACAACTTGGATACTTCTAAAAAATTCGTCAAATATGTATAGAATAAAGCGAAACATATTCGACTAGAACTAAAAAACAAGGAACCTATCTTGCTAGAAAAAACAGCATTATCTCAAATTAACAGAACTTTTCGTAGAAACAAAATACAACTTTTCGTTGTATTGTTCGAAAAGTTCAAGGCTGTTACAAGAAATTTAGCATCCTGCTTCACCAATTGAAAGATTATGTCTCTTTCAGCAGGTTAACCTCACCACAGAAGCACTGACTGAATTTTATGTAAAATATTTTTCATTTAAATTTAATAATAGTTTAAAAAGAGTAACGTTTAAAAAAAAAGTATCCATTTTTCATTTTTTATTTTATTCACTGGATAAACCCATCAGATTTATGACAGTTTTTTCCTAGATTCAACGATGTTCTAAAAATGAACGAACAAAAATTTCTAAAAGTAATATTAAAATAAAGAACCACGATTTTGTTTAGGTAAAATTATTCTTCTTTTGGTAAACATTTTTGAGTCGCTTTGAGCAATTTTATTGGCGTGAAAAGAAGGAGAACAAAAAGTTCAATGTAATCAGTCTGAAAATTAAGTGATGTACAGTTGTTTTCTCAAATGTGGTTTGGCTAAATCTGGATAAAACATTTATGAACTTTTTAGTTAGCATTTGTTTCTTCACCACTAGTGAAAGGCTTTAATCGGTGCCTTAAAAGTAAGCTTTATTCAAATTATCTTCAAGCATATTCCCATTTTATAAGAACGACAGCAAAAATTAAAATTCAACAACTAGACTTCTTAACTTTCTAATTCCCTCTTTTTTTCAGCACAAACTTACAAGAAACAAAGACGCTAAAATCGAAACTTAACTCTCTACCATAATAAATGTAATAAATTCAGTAAAAATTTAGAGATGTATTCATTTTCATTCCTTTTGTCTTTATGTCGCTATCATTCAAAAAGGATTAATAGTGTCAGGAAAACTAAGTCTAAATTTATGATTCCTTAAATCACTAAAACCAAGGTGATAAAAAACTAATAGCGGGGCTAACTTTTAACTGGATCCTAAATGTAATGAGAATTGCAGATAAATCCACGAGGCAAGTTATCACGAATAGCTTTTCATTAGACTCTTATAGGGGGAATTTGATCTTATAGGTATTCAAAAGAATTTTAGTGCACGAAATAAATGAACTTACGATACTTCAGCCAATCACTAACGCTCTTTAAGCCGAGTTCATGTTATGATTTTTCTAGAAACTTTTTATTAATAGCTCCGATGTGTGCTAAGGATAATTGATACTGAATCATTTTGATATCTATTCAAATAATTTTATTATGGGTTTGGTCATGATTCAAAGCAACTCCTTGTAGCCTTAAGAATGATGTATAGATCAAAGTATTTTTCTTTTATAGATTTATGATTGATTGATTGATTATGATTGATTGATTGATTATATTGATTGATTGATTATGATTAATTGATTGATTATGATTGATTGATTGATTATGATTGATTGATTGATTGATTATGATTGATTGATTGATTATGATTGATTGATTGATTATGATTGATTGATTGATTATGATTGATTATGATTGATTGATTGATTATGATTGATTGATTGATTATGATTGGTTGATTATGATTGATTGCATATAATTAATGAATTAATTATTTTTAAAATAAAAGTACTGCCTCTTCTATATTTATTTTACAGTTTCTGATACATTTATAATTATATATATTTAATAATATATATTAATATATATTTATAATTAATATAGGTTGAAACCAAAGCAACTCTCATAACTCAACTATTTAGAGACTATAATTTCCCCATTAATTTTTATTTGCAAAAAATACTGGGAATTTTTTTAAGGTATGTGTGAGCATCATTCTCTAAAAAGAATGTAAATTATCTTAATAAAGACAAAAACATAGATCGTTATATAATTTTTCTTAGAAATGAAATTTCTAAAACTATTAGTTAAAATTTTGTTAACGAATTTTTCCTTTTTTATTGCCTTCAAGGTTGTTTAAAGCTCTAACAAATAAACCGAAAAGCCAATAACAAAAAATCAAGTCACTACGCTACATTCACCGACTCAGCGTTTAAAATACTGGTTTTCAAACCAGCGGTCGATAGCTCGATTCCTCCAATGAGACGAACGCATTGATTCGTATTAATCTAAACTTGATAGTTTATTTAGCGAAGAGTGAGATAATTGTTACGTGGATGAAAAGATGCTTGCTTAGGTCTTAAAGAAAATGTTGGGACTCTTAATGTTTTTGTCAGAGACATGCCGCATAAGATCCGCTCATTGCTAAATTATCAATGTGATTAAATTTTATAATTGATCGCAATTTCATTCAAATATTTAGTCAATTGATTTAGATCAAACTGAGATACTTCTTGTGAAGATATAACAAATGATAATTTTCCGTCTTTAGTTATTAGTTTTAAACTTTTGTCTTTACTGCCAGTAACTTCATAATTGACGCATCTATATCCAATAAACGTCTTTGCTCGCAGTTCTGCGTTGAACTCATGTAACTTAGTTGTGTATTCAGGATAATTGTGACAGTCAGAAAGCTCGCATATCTCACTAGTATATTTACTCTTAAATAATTTGTGGAACGGTACACATGCGTCTGCTTTTCGCTGAATCTCTGCTTGAATTTCTTCACACATCTTTTTTTCTGACGGCAGCTGTTTATAGCCAGATAAAATTGAACGAATGCAAATACTTTGCAAATAAAAAAGTGGAAATGTGGGTATATTAGTTGGGATACCTACAAACGACATGGAGGGATATTTTGCGTGGAACATATGTTTATACAACGGACGTAAAATATTTTTTTCCACTGATAACTCGCATTCAGGTGTTAGAAAAGGAAATGAGAATTTATAACCAGTACAGGCGATGAAGATATCTACAGCTTCCTTACTTCCATCATCAAACACAAACTTTCCATCAGTGTCCACGTAGTTAATATTTTCTTTCTCTATAATATTTTCATGTAATGGGCACATAATTCTTTCCTTATAGTGTGACAGCAACACGGTACATCTTTCTAACGCTAACATGGTAGCGATATCCATTCCAGAATATGATGCTCCTAATATCAAAATTTTTTTGTTCCTGTAAATTTTTGGGTCATCGAAGAAAGCGCTATGTAGCATTTCTCCTTTAAATAACTCAATGTTTTTAATGACGGGTCGATTTGGTTCGGTGAATTGTCTGAAAAAATATGAGGACTCTGATTAAATAACAAAATAATGGAACACTTTGATTGAATTACAAAAAATAACGCATATTTTTATATTTTTCCTTTTTTTCCTTTATATATGCTCAATGTTTAAAAAATTTAAAGATTTTTGCCCTTCTTTCAAGAAATTTCACGATGCTGTGTATTCTAAATTTGTGCATTTCTACATCATTATTTTTCTGCAATCTCTAATTTTGGGAGAACTCAATGAAATGCTTTTTGTCTGACATTTTCCTTCTTTCTGAAATAGTATTCCAGAAAAAAAAAAAATCTAAAATATCAGAAACATTAAATTAACATATTTTTAAATAATTTTTTTTGTTTAATGACATTTACTTACCCACTGCAAATAACCACCGCGTCGAAGATCATCTCCTCTGTGACTTTGGTTGACAACTCTGTTATCCATACACGCCATTTCACGAATCTATCATTTTCTTTATTTATCTCAGGTATAACTCTCACTACCTTAGTGTTTAGTTTAATATAGTCCATCAAATTGAAGTGTTCAGCAAATTCCTTAATATACTGTAAAACTGCAGTGTGATGTAAGAATGAAGGCTGATCTTTCGAGTAAGGAAACTCGGGGAAGAATATCGATTCTTTCGGTTGGTTTGTTCTAAAAAAAAGTGAATATGTAATTTTTATTTTGGTTAAGAGAAGTTTATTTTTGTCAAAAAATTGCATAAATTAGAGTTATGAACAATCATTCATAATCTATGTTATCATCGTTAATGTAAATATTTTTTACCTATTCTCTGTTAACTACGATTATAAAGGTGCATATACATATTTTATTAACAAGAACCGGTAGTGTTCAAAAGCTTTTCTTTTAGAACAGTCTGTTCATAAATTGCCCTAAGTATTGTTTTACATCATGAAAACACAGAAAATAATATAAATAAAATAAACTTTTTTCAAGCTGCATTTTTTTATAAGTACAATTTCTAAAGCAGAATGTTCTCATTGTTTTTCCAAAGTTTGAGCTAGTCATTTTGCTAGACCAAATTACTTGCACACTAAATCAAATCATGGCCTACTCTATACACGATATACGTGTCATAGGAATTATAAGAAAAATAGCAGATTGTACCTAAATGTGATGTTGGAACTCCCCACTTCATACCCAGACATACATTAGAAGCTCAAAAAAAGATGGGTTACGTATTATTAGAAGATGTGATAGATTCTGGGGTGGCTTATGGACGGAACTTATCATTGGGCAAGGCATGATGCGTTCTCTAAAAAAGCGTGGAAGTTTAACTCGTGGTAGAGGAGTCACTGAAACAGTGGATCCAAAACAGACATGGTGGTGTATCATTGCATGATTCAATGAGTTAACGAATACAAGTCACTGAGCCAGCAAGCATCATATAGAATAGGGGAAGAGTCGAATGAAACCAACCAAGATTTTTTGAAATTGCTATCTAAGCCTCATTATAAGGAAAACAACAGATATTAATGCTTTAAATTTTTTATCCCCAGTATACGTTATCTCACGGATATGAAAGTGGACCAAGTATCAAAGACGATGAACAGGATCAGGCAAGAGCTCTGCGATACGAAATCATCAATATACGGAACAGGTGAGAAAAAATTGGGTATTCAACAACCCAAGTTCAACCTCTACCTCAAATTTCGCTGATGCTTTCGAAGATAAATGTGCCTCTCACGAAGATCTAGGTGATATAAGATTGCGATTTTTCATTAGAATTAGAATTTTCTTTGTGTGTCAATATTTTTTTTTCCTCCAATGTATGAAAGAAATGAAAAAAGTGAAAACGGCTGTCTGAGTAGACATTTTTATGTACATTTATGTACAAAAAAGTGGACTAATAGTGTCGTGGATTATAGTAGGCTGAGCTGTCAAAAGCTGGGCAAAATTCGCCTTATAGAATAAGGTTGTTTAGCACATAGTGATTCTGCTTCTTCAACATTTTATTTTATACATTACAAAGGAAGCGAACCAATCACAAGCTTTATGGAAGTCGAAAGTAGCAATGAGGAACAACGTGACGAAAATATATTTGACTTCTTGGAAAACTTTATCATTTTAATTCCTAAGAAAAAATTTGCACGAAAATCCGCTTTTTGAATTCTTTATTTTCTTCATGTATTAGGAGAAAACCTAATTTTATTGTACCAACCACGAAAATCTTTTCCCAACGGCCCATCCAGAGGATTTTTGATGTTATAGAGGATAAAGTTGCACTTATTTGATACCAAAAAAAAACTTCTCTGACAATCTGTTCAAGTATCAATTTTATTTCGACCAGAGTAATACAAAATCATAATATTATTGGTCTAAGTACTTTAGGGAAACCAATGTCATTGTCAAAGCATAAATTGTAGAAAATAATAAACTCTTCCGACTTTTGACGCACAAAACATGGTGACGTATGATTTTCGCTCAAATCTGCAAAACATTTAATTTGATCATTATCTTGAAATGTTGCTGACTTGTCGTCTTCATACATCGTTTTTCTTGGTGGTGTCTTTTGACTATCTGGTTTAGGTAGAGAAGGTGGTCTCTGAAGTGACTCTGCAAGGATAATTGTTTTTAAAGGGTAAAGCAAAGGGTGTCAGTTTTAAATTATTATTAATTATAACAAGAAGCAAGCAAGGTGTCCTAATATTAAAAAAAAAAATTTTATATACCTCTTAAGCGATTAATTTATAAATAGGTTAGAAGCTGATTTTATTTCATGGCATTTTTCCTGACATTGAATTTTTTAGAGAGTTTTGACATAAAATATTTTTTGTCTTCCGACATACACTTAATATTAATAATAATATTAATATCAATATTTAATATAAATTAATATTGATATTAATTATTAATCATTTCTTCTTTACGCATCATTTTAGTTATCAATTTAAATAGTTTTTACAATTTTTACTAACCTTAAATTTCTGTACACTACTGAGTATATCTCTGTTTCCCTACCACTTTCTTGATACGCCCACGTGCCCCCAATGCAATCACGTTTCTCGAAGACAACAGGTTTGATATCAGTGTCGTTAAAAGGCTCGAGTAAGCATCTTAGGGCGCTTAATCCTGAAGCACCGGCGCCTATTATCGCCACATTTAAGCTTTTTCTCGTCATAGTTATATTTTGAATAAATTTATTTTATATCTAAAAATTATTTTTAATAATTTTTTTATCAGACTTTGCAAGATAAAACGTTTCATTACGCGTTCAACAAATTATTTAGTTAAGATATTTTAAAGCGATGTTTCAACCTTAAAGTAAGCCATTGTGTAAACAAACCAGTGAAAAGAAAATTTCAATAATTTGATATAAGAAAAACATGCAAACAGGGCAAAAGAAACGTTTTAAAAAATTATTAATGCCAGAGTTGATTTTGAAAAAGAAATATACCCTCTGAAAAAACAAAGAATTGTTCATGTTCTGGTCACTAATATTATTTCCCTTATCACACCAAGGAAACTAGATAAATAATACAATAGAAACATATTGTCTATTTTCCTTCACTAAATGTACGTACTAGAACAATGTTTGAACGTTTGCTTATAACACAAAAATAGACTGGGTTTGAAACAAGCCACCATTGAAACAAAGAATTACAAAAACAATTTTACCCAATTTTACTAATCTTTTAAGCACAACAGTCTCTGAAGGTTCTTTGCACGTCGTGGAACACCTGCTGAGATTCTTCTGTAAATTGGAAGTCAGTATAAATTGAACAAAGAAATAAGATTTACAGCCACCTGAAAAGTTGATTGGAGTTACAATGTTGCTGTCATCCTTGGGTAGGGTGTGTTATTTGAGATATTAATACGATAAACAAACAGGGGCTTGAAAAATTGTCTCAGTAAAGCTCGATTTACATACAAAGTTTTAACGTTACTTTACGGCAAACTGACACCCGGCCAGACAGCCATAAACTTATTTGCTGCCATAAATCTATCCGCTGAGAGGACGATACCCGGATTTGAAACTGTAATTTTACGGTTAGTCAGATGTGTGACCAACTGAGCTATCAGGGTACAATAAAGAAACTAGTACTTTACAAAACTGAGAGAATATCGAAGGATCTCAAAAACATCAAGTTCCGAAGAAATACACATCAATTTGTCATCATAGATGAACCAAAAAATCTCTCAATCACTCTGAACCTACTGGAATTTTCGAAGCATTACGAACTTCGATAGTTGGAAAAATTAGAGCTGCAATAGTAACATACATTTTATGTGATGGAAAGGGTCAAACAATAACTTGCCCTATAAATAGATTTATTAACAATGAGCTGAAGTTTGCAACAATTAGAAGTTAGCATTATCCCCTGATAATTGGTGGGAAGAGTTTTGTTCCATAGATTAGTTTTTAATAGCATACAATTATTAATGTAATTGTTTGTTCTATAGGTTTCTTGTTTACAGGTTAGTCTCTTTTTTTATTGTAAACTCATGTTTGTAAGCAATGTTTTAGTAAGCTCATTTAGTGAGAGAAGAATGATGGCATCTTTCTGTTGCATTAATTATCTAATTCCCTTGGTATGAGAAGGGGAAATAACATGGTGACCTCGAAGTGATGTTCAACGACTAATCTCTTTGCGAACGAGCGAATGAATCAAACGAAAGATCTGCAGTACAAGCACGATAAGCTAACGATAAGAATTCTTTTACTTATTTTACTATTTTTTACTCTGGATAAGATCTTGATAGAATAATTAAAAAATCGAACTTAGTAGTTAGGTGTATATATAAACACCCTTGTATGTCAATAAGTGACTGACTTCAATAATTTATTTTCTCCAATTATACATAAAATATCTACAAGAAAAAAAAGAAAGATGTAGTCCTCTTAGGAGATTTTAACATTGATCTGATTAAAACTAGCAGTGATGTTGATACACAGGAGTTCTTTAACCTTGTTTATTCACATAACCTTCTTTCTTATATAACTCTTCTTACACGAGTGAATGATAATGATTATCTCAAACACTTATCGACAATATTTTTTCTCATTCTACTGACACAAATATTATATTAGGAAATTTGACAGCTGCTATTTCAGATCATCTGAAATAGCAGCTTTATAAATTTATAAAGCTTTAATAAAACAGCTTTATTCGGCATTTGTACACAGTTATTTAAATTATGGTAGCATAGCCTGGGCCAGCACTCATAAA
>JAUZNK010003341.1:0-27245 GCA_035046665.1 Euphysa ruthae | reverse complement strand
TAATATATATAAAATATATATATATATATACATATTTTGCTCTAGACTTAACTCCAATACCACTTTAATTGTTGAAGAAGTAGTTTAACTATAGTTTATGGATGCCAAACGGTTAAGACTTTAGATTCTGGCGCCTGTAGATCCACGTTCAATCCCACCTAGAAATCAATCATTTCCAAATGCAGTCCAAATGCAAAAAAAGAAAATTGACTATGATGTAATACCAAATCAGTAAAGTTATCAAAGCGGTATTTAGATTTAGGTATAAGGGTCATTTTTTGAAGGGAATGGACACCATGCAAACATAAAAGAAGTAAAGTTTTTGATTTTTAAAAATTTTTCCTTTAGAGACTACAATGTAAAAAAGGCATAGTCTTTTCTTGTGCTAAACCTGTCCTCAAACTATGGCTGTTTACATGTTTAAATAACTTACCAACGAAAACTTGCTCCGCTCTATAATATCCAGCATCTAAAGGGTTTGTGTGCCCAAGCACCCTTTTATGTATCTGCAATATATGTTCGAGATTGATTGGTCCTGATTCATTTAATAGAGTTGTGTTTATGTATTTAAGAGCAGAGTCCATTCCTAAAACCTCATTGTGTTCACTAATGCTCTTCCCACCTATGGCCATACCAGTTTCAACTATAGCTCTTGTCATTGATAAAGTCATTGTGTTTCCTTTCAAAAAAATAAAAAAATTGACTTTGTAAAATAATGCATGTCATAAAAGATTTCAAGTGGAAGTGCATCACAGATTGTTTTATTCCATACTAACAAACTTATGATAATACACGTTGATCTTTATTTTCATTAGTTTACAGACCTTAAAACTTGGATTTTGTTTTTTGACACAAAATATTATAGTTAAAAGCTGATATTCAGTACACATTTTTTTGAAACTTTGGATTTGCAAAAACATTGTGAAAGCTAAACCTTTTACTTCGCAATCTGCATACCGAATGAGTTGACCAGTCAATATGCCCAAACTTAGTAGCTAAATACTACACATATCTGGCCATTTAGGAGAATACTTTTAAGACTCTGAATTAATCCTAACAGATTATTTTATTCCCAAAAATACAAGGCTAAAAAAAAAATCGTTACCATGTAAAGTGGCTGTAAATTTTTATTATTTCCATAAATATTATAGAAATATTCATGCCAAACACTGCTGTACTGCTTTTTGAAAGTAAGTATCCAAGGCAAAACCGGGAATGCACTTCACAGCAAACGAGAAAATCTTATAAAATCCTTATTCCAATCCTTCTTATATGAGATGAAGTTTCTATATAAAAAGAATTGTTTCACAACTTTAGGAATGGCTGACATTTAAAATTTAAACAGAAAATCTACAAATTGAAATTATTTTTTTTCAAAATAAAATAAACAAACTAATAAAAATCCTCCGTTTATTTCAAAGCCATTTGTGTGAAAATTTTAAGATCTCCAGAATCACCTTAATTACCAACCTCCATTGGATTTAAATTTTTCGGCAACAATTAATATGATCTAATCGAAAAAAATTATTTTCTCTACCTTAATTGTCTTGAAAAATTCATTCATTAAAAGGATCAAATGAGTACTAGACATGCCAACATAATATATATAATAATAATAATAATAATAATAATAATAATATAATATATATATATATTTATAATAATTTGAAAAGTAATGGAAACCACCTCTCCCAAAATTAAATCTAACAAAAGGGCTTGATTTTAAAAAAACATGGGATTAATTGGCTGAAATGAATACAACGCCAGGGCACTTCTTGGAAAAGAGAAACTTATTACTTAATAAAATTTTTGGAAAACAGATGTAAATTTTAATACATAATCAGTATTATTTTAGATATTTTTCTTGCTCTAAGTTAAAGAAAATTTTAGCAAGTTTCTCACAACTCTTCAAACATGAAACAAGGAAGGATTAGTATTTGCTTAAAAGAGAAATTAAGCACAAATTTTATTGGAAGTAAACAAGAATCTAGGAACAAAAACAAATTTTTACCTTCGATTCCATTTGAATGGTAAATATGCTTATAATATGCTTCAAGTTTAGCACGTGTCAATGCGGAGTTACCTTCAGGAATCTCCATTAATGCGTCTCGTTTAGATTCGATCCGTTCTAACATCAACAAGTCTTTGTTCTTCACGCGAGGAGAGCAGCGACGTTTGTTCTTAATAGCAAGTTCATGACCTGGGTAGATCATTAACGCCAATGCATAATGATGGTCAGCAGAAATTATGTCATGAGTTTCGATTATTTCACCGTATGTATTTAGCACATCAGGATTGTGAGGACTTAACGCTTTACATTGTTTTACTAGTTTTAATGCCTTTTCTGTTTCACCATCTTTATGTAAGCTAAGGGCTTTTCTAAGAATAATTTTGGTTTCTAAGGGAAAACCTAAAAATCAATCAGAAATTATGGGACTAACAAGACCTACCAAGTGCAGATTTCCTTCTTTATAAGAGAGACTTATAATACCAAATTTACACTCACTTTGCAGTTGGAGCTCATTTGTCAATAACATGAAAAATTCCCTATGGTAAGTTTTTTTTTTTTTTGTTTTGTTTTGCTGACTCCGCAGAAATTTGTGCCTATTATTTCATATTTCGTCTCACCTTCCTATTTTTTTTATTAATAATAGTATATGAGCAGTAAAGAATAATTCAATTGAGACAATAGTTACCAAATCAAAATCAATTTCAATACACTATATATTTATTTCTAGAATGTCTTTAAACATCCATTGCTCTACTATTTAACTTGCGTCTTATAAGATATAAGATAACTGTTAATAACTGAACAAGTAACTTAAAGCAAAACGTTGCATTATTTTAAATTCAAAACAATATTTTTTATTTCATTTTATTGTATATTAATCACTGGTAGCGTAAGAAAATTTGTTAATCTGTTGAAATCTGTTGCAGTGTTCTTCTACCATTACCCTATACCATTTTTAACTTTAATTTGCCAACAAGCTTACCTTGCTTTCGCAAACCTTTGTATACTGATTCAATAAATTTCAAAAAATTAGGATAAAGAATGAATTTCTCCTAATACAGAAAATATTTTGTCTTACAGGATAATTTCTTCAATTTTTACAAAAAAAGCCTGGTAACTAGGTAAAACCTATTTTATACACATAAAAATCATAAAATCTATAAAATTATAGATTTCATATAAATATTAAAAATAAGCACTATTAACCTTTAACCATTAGATTAAAAATCTTAGGCTGTTCTAAAATAAGTGGGTTATTTTCCGAACTTTTAATTTTTTACACTTTTTTGCCTTTACCCATATTTTGACTCAAAAAAGACAATTTTAACCAATAAAAATTTTAGTTTCATACTAAAAATGGAATAAATATCAAAATAAAGCATTTGTATACAATATTCTAAAATGATTTTAATGTGTGAAATAAGTTGAAGTAAGGAGCAGGACATAATCCTACATCGCATTCGGAATTTATATCGAGTATCCTTTCTTTACCCTTTCTGTTTACACACAGTGCATCTTCTTTGCCCTGAATCTTTGGCCTCAGTTATTGAAACTAAGGAGGGAAAATTTCTCTGAATCAATCTAACTGGACTGTCAGTAGTCGGTCGATCACCTAATGCTAAGTGCGTTCATATCGTAGCCGTAAAATGAAACGATATCATTGATCAGTTTCACCCGGAATGACAAAGGGTTTTCATTGGATTGAATTGAATACTCATAGATTGAAGAGATGTGTCCAGTACTTTTTGTATAATTTTTTCATTCATTTGTGGGCACAAGAGTATGATGTGGTCATTTGGTCACTGCGATCGACGTCCCCCATTTTGTTGTTGTATACGTCAATTACTTTTGGAACTACTTCTCATTGCCTATACATTTTACAAACACTTCTGTGTCTGGAGTACATGTTGTTAGCGTGCAAACATCCTGTTTGTCTTTTTAATGTACTAATGTAGACACATTACGCTGTAATGATGCTCAAGGGCAACTTTTTGATCATTGACAGAAAGCTTTGCTACAGATAACTCAGTCGTCACAATCAGTTAAAAATTCCATTGCGTCACAATTCGTAACTATTTCACTGCAATGGTTATCACCAGTGAATTTATGTCTGGTTATTCGATTTAGTTCAGCAGCCATTTTCATTAACATTTTTTAAATTTTGAGCAAGTTTTAGCAAGTCTGGGAAAATACCATTAGATATTGACTTATTGACAAGATCACAGACGGGCTTAGATACAATATTAGCTATATATCATTTATCTGTTTATAAAAAATGTTATCAATTAGAGATTTAGAGGTATATGACAGACAGGCTGAGTTATATAGGAAAGTTAAGATTTTCCTTAACAACAGCAATTTTTTTTTTCATATTTAAGGAAGTCAATATTAAAGTCACTTATGGTAATTTCTTTTTTTTGTTTTAAAGTTATTTCAGCAGGGGATTAAAGTAAAATTCAATTAGAGGTTTAATAGATATAAACCGTCATCTCTGAACAAACCAATATCGTTAATGTTAAAATTTTATGAAAAAAAAAAAAAAACAAAATAAGTATATTCCTATCATAACTAAAAGAAAAATAACCATGATCTAAACAAAAAAATAAACGGAGCAGGAAATTACGTTATGAAAGACTCAGATGCTTTTAATAAAATGGCAATAAATGGTAATAACTCTTTTTTTATAACTCTAAAAAGACTACAAAGAAAATTTTTGAAATAACCCTACAGTAAGCCAAAAGTTTACAGTGTGCTTAATATATTCCCACATCCCATTGAAATCAAAAACTTTATCGAGTTGATACATGATAATCCTAGCATATCCAAAAATTTTAGTCTCAAATTGGCAAATTCTCTCTACTTTTGATAACTTCAGCGTTAGATTGAGGCAATAAGAATGCGCTGATATTTTCAAAAACATTTTTTTATGTTGGAATTTTTTATATTCTTAAACATTCAGTGGTCATTTAAAGCTATTTTGCGTTGCAAAAAATCTGGCCATAAAACCAGTGTATAGAAGATAAATCTGAATCACTTTCAAGCAAATACTTTGTAATCTCGTCAAAAGAAAGTTTTCTTTTTGAACTGCTGGTACTGGCTATTTTTAAAAATATTTTACAATTTTTTACCTATATAATTTATGCAACATCTTCAATTGTGATTACATCATTACAACAAGCCTGGGCTAGACACTTAAGTTACAATTTTAAAGAACAAATAAGTATTTAATTCCTCAAATGCATGAATTAACATGTTTTTATCATAGTGAAAACCATGGAAAAATTATCAACTATAAAAACAGTTTGAATGTTGGGAAAAGGTAAGTCTAAATATTGGGTTGTCAGTATTTACATCCATCAATCTTTGATCCAGAGTTTCTCATACACAAAGTGAATTATTCTGTCAGTAGGTAATTTAAGCTCAGCATATAAATCTGACTTGATAAGAGGATGAATGTTGGCTATAAATACCAAACAAAACTAAAACTAAAAAGATTTCTCCACATTGATAAAAATATTAGCTTATATGCAAAATTATGTTATGTTATGAATAAAATTTCATAAAATTTACAGAAATGTTGTTTTTAGGCTGAAAATGTTTTTGTTCCTGGAGAAAATACTCTAAAACTTTAAAAATTATCAAAATTCAAAACTAATCATAAATGACATCTTAAAGACCAAACAAAATTTCAGCCAGTTTCTTGAAAAATAGAATTTCTGATAAAACTTGATATGTTTCACGGTCTGGGCTTTCGCCAGGTGGCTGTACAGGGTAAAATATGCTATAGCTCTTTAACTTCATGGAGGACTATAAAAAGAAATGAACAAATTTTAATAAACTTTGAAAAAATATTGTTTATATTGACAAATGCGTAGTTTCTAGGCCTAAAAAGACATGTTCCAGGTCTTAGAACATTTTCAAAATTGCCAAAACGCAACAGTGTTCATAAATAATATAGTCCCGCAGCGTGTAATCCATTTCTGAAAATATTCCCAAATATTGGGGACTTCAATGCCCACAACACTGACTGACTACCTTTCTCTAGAATTACTAACCTTTGATATTTACACCTAAAATTTTGCCATATCTCAATCATTAACTAAACTAGTCGATTCTAAAACTAATATTCCTCATCGAGACAGCCAGCAAGCTTCTATACTTTATCAATTTCTATAATTGAATACTTATATCTGCAAAACACCTGTTTCTACTCCTTTAGGAAACTCTCACTGGGCAGGAATAAGGCAGAAATTTTTACTAAGCCATTCAGCTGTAATTCCACCCTTGACGATTCTTTGAAATATTTGGCCTGACTTTCCACCTAGGAATGACACTAGCCTGACTCATCTTAACATAACAACCAAAATGGTTGAAAATGTTATCGCTACTCTTAATCCTTTTAAAGCTATCGACCCTGTTAATATTCCTGTAGTTGTACAGTCTTCTTCAGAACTCTCTCCTATTCTCTGCAGGTTAATTAAGAAATGTGCCACTGAACCCTGTTTTCCTGAAAGTTGGCATCTTCTGTTCCAGCATTCAAAAATTCTGGAAAAGTGATTATATCCTCATATTCAGTCTTTGTTCAGTCATAATCGAGATCATTGAATCATTGATTAACTTGTATTTTAATTGTTAAATTCACTCAATCTGTTTTTTGATCATCAGATGATTGATGATGATTGATGATCAGTATGGTTTTCGTTCTGGTAGGTCCACTCCTGATGCTCTGACAGTCATTTGCGAAAGTGTCTATCAGTTTCTTGAAGTTTGCAGTGAAACCAAAGCGATTACACTAGACTTCTCTAGGGTGTTTGACAAGGTGTGGCATGCTAGACTTCTCCAAAAGATGAAATGATATGGTATCTCTGTAAAGTTTTGAATATCATCAAGTCTGTCAGGAAGGGAAATCAAGGTGTTCCTTGATGGCCACTCTTTAAACTGTTACTCTGTAAACTCTGGTGGCCCCCAAGGTTTTGCTCTGTGACCTACTCTTTTTCTAATTTTCATTAATGATCTGTCTGATATCATTCTTTGCAAGCTCGCTATATATGTGGATGGTACTACTTTGTACATATTTTAGGGAAGAAAAACGACGCTGATGAACAGTAGTTAACTCACTGTATTTATTCAGATTTGACTGTTAAACATATCTCACTGAATATTCCTTCCATCATTGGACTGGAGCCTCTGCTGTAAGTCTCCATCTTCTTGACCGAATTCAGAAAAGTATACTCAACCTTACTGGTCCTGATCTTTACTCAAATCTTCAATTACTTCCCCATCGAAAGTCTAAATGTCACTGATCTATAAGTATTTCCATGGACAGCCTTCTAATAATTTGAAAGAAGTAACATCTTCACTTAAGACCTTTTCAAGAACCACAAGGCTTTCATCTGCTGCATTTAATGGTACAGATCCCTAAATTTCACAAAACTTCTATTAATCAAGCTTCTTCTCACGTACTGCTTACTTGTGGACTGGAACTCTCTGCCTTTTGATCATTTTCCTATGGTTTATGATCTCGAATCCTTTAGGCCTTAACGTCTACCAGTATCTTTCTCAGTCTGTGTAGGACCTGCTCAATATTTATCACTTCTTACAGCCTCCTTGCCAGTAGTGACCATGTAAAAAACGACTTATAAAAAATAAGAAGGAAAAAGGTTTTTTTTTTTTTTAATTTAAAATTTTTATTAAAAAGTTATGTTTAAACTCATATGCTAATATGTGCTCTTACAATCTTGGTTGTATTAATTCTTTTAATAACAAGGAAAACTATCAAAAGTTAGTATGTACCAAAAAAATAAAAATATAAAAAGCATGTGTAACTTGCTGAGTTAGAAAACTTGATTAACATAAAAATTTTAAAAGCACGCATAACACTTTCGTGTTTTCATGGGGAAACAGGAAATTGAGCTTTACCACAAAAGTCAAAATGTATATTTTATTTTCTGAGATGATCCTAATAATACTATGATTAGCCAAAGAATTATCACCTATAAATACTTTATGTAAGTATTTGCAAACAAAAATATTAAGCTTTATCAGTCAAAGCAAGATTTACAAAGATTATCTCCTCATTAGGGAAATTAAAACCTGATTTTAAATATTTTAAGATATTGATTAGTCACAAAAATTTTATTAAAATGCTGCTTCTAAGTTTCTGAATATTTTATCACAGCAATATATATATATATATGTTCAAGGAAACCTCCATTTCATTTCTCTCTAACTCTAGAAAAATGATTATGTTTGTAATGAAGAAAAAAAAATTGCTCCTCAATTATGACGTATCCAATGCGGAAAACAAAAAAAAAAAAAAAAATAATAATAAAATAAAAAATGGGGGACCAATTGTAATTGCTGGTTTCAGTATACAGGTGTGAGCATATTTATATGCTTGATGAGGGTAGAAATTTAGTAGTGTCTTTTGTATCAGCAATTTCTTGCACCAATGAGAAATGTGATTTTTTTAAGCAGTTCGAGGAAGAAGTGTACAATTTGAAATTTAAAATCAAAGAAGTCGCCATAGGAACAGTGGAGGATGATTACTTGAAAAAATGACTTTGCAACTTTTAATTACGAAAATAGCCAGATTTCTGTTTATTTTAATTAAATATTTTGATATCTAAAATATTAACTGAAAATAACTATTTCTCATAAATTAATTATTATTATTATTATTATTATTTACATTTATATGTTTGTATTTATAATACCATTATGTTTTCATAGCCACAAGATTCTTTTTAGTAAACTCTTCTTTTATCAGAATTGATATTTTGATACCCATGCAAATAAAATCGACAAAAGGTTTAAATTGTAGTTGGTTGCAAAAACAATGCAAAAATAAAAATAGTAAAATTCAAATCATGCCTAAATAATATGCCTAAATATGAATAAATTTCTGGGAATAAGAACCTTTTATTCTCATTTTTGTGTGTGATTACCCTGTCGCTCATCAGTGAATTTACTACAATGAGCTAAAGTTTGAATATGTTACGACCACAGTTACAAAGAATAAAAAAAAAAAAATTTTTACTTACCTTCTCTCGTTGATTCCACTTCTTTTGGTGGTATCACAGTAACATGAAATGATTTCTGCTTATGATCTAGTATAGTGTGTAAAGCCAACGACGTTTGATTTGCTTGTTTTTTATAAACCTTGAACCATTCAAATATGGACATCAAGTCATAATAATTCAACTTTTGGACAAGATATGATATCAGGCCACCAGATATAATAAAGTAAACATAGATCAATGTTACTCTTGACAACATCATTATTAGTTAGGATAATGCTAATAGAAGTACTATTTGCCCAGTTACCACGAATTCCATCTTGAATTTAAATTATTTTTATTAATTCCTTAAAAAAAAAAAAAAGAAAGAAAAAAAATTAAAATAATAGTTTTTTAAATAATCGATATTTCATTACTTTTAGATATTTACGTCATGGTGCTCTCTTGACCTCATGAAACCCATAAAAAGTCTTAAACAAAAAAGTCTATTTTTGAAGATGTTCAGCTCTTTACATTCGTTCTAAGGTGTCCACTCACATGAGGTCAATGCTAAACCGACTTACAGCCAAGATCAATCACCGCCAAACTTTTTTACCGCAGTATGGGTCTTCATAACAAGGCTTTAAAAGAAAAGAATTGCACATAGCATCGAAATAATTTCAGAAAAAAAAAATTAGATTCTAGATTTCAATACCTCAAGGAATTTAAAAAATGTGAAAATTTATATAAAATTTACAAAAAATATTACTTTAACAAATCTTTAATTCTAAGCCCTGGGCTATTTTACCAATAGTGCCCAACAGCTTTTGAAAATTTATCAAAAAAAAAGAAAACCTCAGAAATATTTTTTGCCAGGTGCCAATTCAGGATAAACACTACCACGTGTACTTTACAAACTTTAAGCAAAATATGTATTATTGCCTTTAGCGACTAATTGACTCCTGGAAAATCAAAGTGGCAAAAATATTGTCACATCTCTCCGCTACTCTTTCTCAAAATAAATTAGACTATATTTTAAACATTTAAGTAGAATCATAATTTATTACAAAAAAGAATACAAATTTCTGGACAAAATCGGACTTCTAGTATGCATTATACTAGACAAAGAACCCAGTAAGTTCTTTTAGATAGTCAATGTGTAGCAAAAAATATTTTTTGAAATCAAGCAGAGCTTTAACAGAAGTGAAACACAACTTATTGTAATAAATTTATATTCTGACAGGTTCATTGTGCCATAAAAGATAACCCCTATATTCCTCAAACAAAAGCAGAAAAAAAATTTTTTTGAAGAAAATTTAAAAATGCTGCTTTTAGATTTAAAACTATTATACTAGAGAGATGTAAACAAAGAAAAAAAATTGAAAAATTATAAAAAGGATTATTTTAGGCAATTGTCTAAAATAATCTTTAGTCCTTCAACTTATTTTGGAGGGGTAAAAATTAATGAATATAAGGCGCACACACTTTTTGAATTCACTTCACGCAAAATTTAAAAATAATAAGCAGATTTTGATAAAATTAAAAAAGTTATTTTTAGGACTAAAATGACCATGTTTTAGGTCTTGGGGACAAGGCCCCATAATATTTTCAAATTAGCCGACAGGCCAGTAATTTATTAGAAATAACTTTCCCCTAATAAAATAAAAATTTCAACATAATGGTGAGAGTGTAAAGTTAAAAAAAAAACATAAAAAAAAAAATTTTTTTATTTTCAGGTCATAAATCAGGCCTGGGCCACCAACTGAAAATTTTTGCCAGGTGGCCACATGAGTCAAAACATCATTTTAAAATTTTATACAATATTTCCAAAAAAAGTTATTGAACGCATGCATTACAAAAAAAATTGTAAGATGTTGATTTGAGGCCTAAAATGTCTATATTTGGGCATATTTGGGTCCAGTATCAAATAACAAGAATTATTTACAAGAACATAAAACTACAAATAAACCATTCGCTTTTTCTTATCTTACTACTCAAGAAAAAATTTCAAAAAAGAACAAAGAGTGATTTTGGAGAAAAATGGGCAAACGTAAAAACAGCCAAACAGGGTGAACTCATAGGGCCCTATTGGCTACACTGGAAATCCAATAAACAGTTTTAAGGCCCTGAAATTCAACATCTACAAACAACTTTTTATTTCATATACTTTAAACCATACTGAACTTGTATTTTAAATATCACTAGCTGCTTTAGCTTCCAGTATTAGTTTATAAAGAATCTTTACTATAAAATATGAAAAGTTCTGATAGTTTCACTAGTTTTAGAAATTAACAACTTAAATTTTTTGGGAGTTTAAGTACAAACCTACAAATAGGAAGTGTATCAGACGTATTCAGATGGCCATAGGGTCAAAACCTTTCCCTTCATCTCAATAGCACAGTAAAAAACCAATGTCACCAAAAATAATTTTCAAATCTACTCAATTTCATATCAAATTTTCAAATTTTGCTTTCAAAAGCAGAACTAAATTTTTCCAACAGAATTACGTTTTTTTTGGGAAGATAATTTCTGAACAAAAAAAAACCTAAAAAAATTTTTTTTGACCTTCTTGTGTGTCTAGTTAAAGCATTTTTTGACAATAGCTAACATACTAAAGTCATTAGAAATAATAATACTTTCTAGCAAAGCAAAAGCAATAAAATATATTAGTTAAGCAAAACAAAAATATCCTTTTAAGGATAAAATAAAAATAATTTTCTAACATCACACCAAATTTTGAAAAAAATAAATAAATAAATAATTTAATCAAAGATTTAAAAACAACCAAAATGATTCATCAGACATGACACAGTGGCATCTTGACACGATGAGGTGACATTTTGACACGATAGTGACAGCTTGCCATAACTCAAAGTTAATTCTTGCAAAAAACTAAAAATGTAATTGTTAAACCAAATTTAGCTTGTTTAGGTATCTAGTTTCAGAAAACGAGATCTTTTGGCATATGGATAAAAGGATAGAAAAGATACCTTATATATGCAAAATCATAAATAATAAATTATAGAACAAATTGTCAAAAAAAAAATCATGACTGTCATTTTTGCGTCTAAAACAACTATATTGGTGCACTGCTCATAACCTTATCAAATCTTAAACCATCACTTTAACATCCCAAATTCTTGCAAACTTCAGGACAATATTCTAGCACCAGTTCTCCAATAATATGGGTTAATGAAGGACAAAAAGATACCTCCTTGCAAGTAAGGAGCAAACAAATACACCAACCAACTACCATTTACTTTGTAGTTGAAAAAAGGTAAAAAGAATAATAAAAGAAAAAACCAGCGGTGTTCCTAATTAAAACTAAAAAAAAAAAAGCCTTGTTACAAATTACATGCTATATTATTCTTAGAGAACAAAAAAAAAAAATATTTATAATTATATAATTACCTGCCTAGATCAAATATTTGAAATATAACAATGTAATAATAATCACATGTCTAATTTATAAAGGATACTAATATAAAAAATGTATAAAATATTTTGCAACGTAACATGCTGATAAATGACATAATACACTAAGAATATTTTAAGTAGTACAGTTTAAATTTACAGTCACTTTGGCTAAATTCCATAATGTAAAAACTTATTTGTGGCTTACCTACTTTAAGTCATTTATATGTATGACTACCATTTATTGTTCACAATGATATCCTAAGGTTAAAATAAAAGAGTTCAATTACGTTACTCATAACTCATTAATTGTTAACTTGGAAACAAGCCTGAAGATTGACAAACTAATTTGACCTTACCTTTAATAGCAAAAATAGAAAATACTTTGACTATCTGATCTCTATCTGAAATATTTACTAAATCTAAATAAAAAACTTTTTACTAAAACTATTTTTTTTTTCCTATTTTGGCACCTTGATAGAGTTTACTTAAACAATTTGAGCATTTTCAGTGATAAACAAATTTTTTCTGACTTGAGAGTTCTAGATAGCATTGTTCTTTTCAAAAAACTTATAACTTCTAAGAAAATACTACACAAAAAAATAAAAAACCGAGCAAATCATGTAATAAAAATATTGCTAATTTTGATATTTGGTGAACAGTTAATGGCTTTTATCAGAAAGAATCTAAATTTTAATGTCATTATGTTTAAAGTCCAATGCTTGTTTGAGGAAGTTTGAAATTTTCCAGCCAAGATTAATTCTGTCTTCAAATAAAGAAAATGCATTTAAGAAACCTTAAGTACAATCAAAATTTAGACTCATAAAATAAGGAAAACTAGTTTTATTTTAATATTTCATCTATACATATGTGCACTCGCAATGAACATACATCTTTATATATGTGCACTCGCAATGAACATACATATTTACATATGTGCACTCGCAATGAACATACATCTTTATATATGTGCATTCGGAATGCATATATATATAAAAAAACGTGCAAAAATACTTTATACAATACATTAATCATCATTTAATGGTGGACACAGCATTAATTTTAAACATTTCACTGTTTAAAAAATGAATTTTAAAGATTTACGTTTTTCTCAAACTCAAGAAATCTAACCAACTTTCATTAAACATATACTAAGCGCAGTGGTCTAAAATATAAGCTTAACTACCCCATATAATATTCAAGGATATCATGTCACTTTTGAATTTAACGTTAAAAACCATAGCAAAGCTTCTATGCACGCATCCATTGATAAATATTCCCTTTAAAAGGGGAGGTCATATAGAAAAGTACTTATAAAAGGCAAACATATCAAAACGAGGCATTTGTTATTAGCATTATTATTATTACCATTGGAGCAATAGACAAAAATTTCAAGATAAAATTAATAACTACATGCTGCATACATAAATATAGAATTTATAAATGTTTAATAGCCAACATAAAAAAATCCATATTTTTGTTACCTATAACAGACAATTACTTCAAAACTGAATTTAAGTAACAAAAAAATTGTGAGTGTGATGATAAGTTCAATATAAATAATCACGCGGACAGCTATAAAATGTTATATAATACTTTAAATTTAAAGTAACTAAAACATCTATATACAACATTAGTGAAGTGCAAGGCTGCAACTGAGCACTGGTTCTTAAAAAATAAAAAATTCTTTAAAATGTTTAGCACGATTGACGCCTTGTTCAACCAAAAAATATTTCACAGGATCGTATGTACAAGAGAAAGGAAAATTGCCAAATAGGTATTATAGGCCAGCTTGGTGAGAGTTATTAGGAGATCTCAGACGATGGTTTATAATACAAGGTAAGCCCTAATCCATATAGTAACTAGTTCCATAATTTACAAAGCAAACTTGAGAGTTTTATAGGAAAGAAACTTTTACTTCATAAAAATAAAATAAAATTAATTTAAGATACTAAACAAATAAACCCTCAGTTTTTGTAAACAAGTCGACGTAAATCTTAGACCTTTTGAAAGTCATTATTATTGTCTGTAAATATCTTCTTTTTTTTCAACTATGATGACGCAAAAGTTACTTAAAGGAGTGGCTAGAGTTAAAGGTGTCGTTAGGGTTAAAGGAGTGGTTAGGGTTAAAGGAGTGGTTAGGGCTAAAGGAGTGGTTAGGATTAAAAGAGTGGTGCAACCAAAAAAATTTTCCTGAATTTATATTCTGGATAACACATGATAAGTAAAACCTAAATATTGGTATGATAAGTACAACATAAATACACTTCTATGAAAATGACTCTTTTGCGTGTAAATATATCAATCAATTGATAGAAATCACTAGCCATATCTCAAACAAGTATTGTCACTGATGGACAAATGAACTATTTGTATAAAACATATGCTGAAAACAATATATATATAATATGAATTCCGGGTATTTGTTTATAAACAAATTTACTAGGCCCAATGATACACCAAACTGATATACTGTATATAGCAGTGAGAAGTTTAAAATATGAGTGGTGACTTCAAATTTAGCCTTCTAGAGTTTAGCCTAAGTGGAAGGAAATATACGGGATTAATATGGATAATATAACTAAGAAAATCCAGATTTCAATTTATTCCAAAAGTTAGAATGAACAAGAGTGTCAAAAATAGGAACTTTAAACACTCATTTCATTCTTTAATGACCTCAAACTTTATTTAACATAATTTAGGCAAAAGTGAAAGATTCAAAATATAGAACAAATGAGATTTTTAACTATTGAGGAAAATTAAGCAATGTTCATTGAGCTTACACCTTTGTGTAAAGTTTGGAAGTGGTCTATAATCGTCTGTATTTTAATTTATCTTTTTGTGCTTGCATTAGTGTTTCTGTCAGCAAAATAAACCAACCATTGCATTGGCTGTAGTTTAATACATAGCAGTCACCAAGCAGCTATATATAGCGCATTAAATTATTTTCAAAAGCCACGGTGAAAGCATTATGTATTAACTAATGTATGACTACTTTATCTAAAGAGGAATTTGTGGAATGCGCCCATGAAACAGGTAAACATTCCTCATCATCATCGCTACTAAGAGGCTCTTCTGCAAGGGAAGGAATTACATCCAAAGAAGGACTTGCAGAACGATTTAATGTTTTTGTTGGACTATATATAGTTTTATTATTACTATACGGTGATGGTGGTGCACTTCCTCCCTTTCCACTGGGAAGTGTCGTAGCACCATCAACTGAAGCTTTAGAATCTGTCAATTGTAATGTTTTAATAATGTCCTCACATTGCAGAGACAAACTTTTTAAAGTTATTTTATCATTTGAATTAATTTTGGGTTCATAATCTAAAGATGAACGTTTTCGAAGTTTATCTTTCTTATCAATATTGCCAAGGAGAGATCCTTCACTACTGCGTTTAATAATAACTGGCGATGTGTCTAACGTATCATGATTTTTCATATTTCCAGGAACAGTGATGTTTAAGCGAACCTAAATAGAAAATATATTTTCTGCTATTATTACAGTAAATCTTTTAAAAAGTGTTCCAATAAGTTATAAATTAAAGTTAGGTATCTGAACTGTTGTCGAAAATTTTTATCAAACTTATTGAAAAAATATCCTTCAAAAAGACCTAAAGACAAAAATAGTCGTTTTTTTTTTTTTCTTCGTTGGAATTAAAACAGAAGCAAAAACATTATAGCAAAAAAGATTACTTTTTCCAGATTTAACTGTATTTAATTTTGCTTGGGTGTAGTATTCGGACAAAGAAAAAAATTAAAATTGTAAATCTGATTTTGATACTGGGAAACTGGTTAACAAAATTGGACTCTTTTTAAGTAAGCAATAACAGTTACGTTATTTTTTTGCAATATTGAAACACTTTGCTAATTTTGGTTACAATAAGCAGGAACATGTACTACAATAAAGCACTAGACTTTTCAAATAAAATAAATGGTTCTTTTAAGACAAAATCATACCTTTTTTTATATAGGGGCCAAGTAAATTTTTTAAACCAATACACAACATGAAATAGAAAAACATGAAAAATTCAACAAAGTTGGAACTATTTTCTTTCATGGTTAAATGTAATTTACATGGTTAGAGAACATAATTTACATGGTTACAGAATGTAATTTACATGGTTTTACAGAATGTAATTTACATGGTTACAGAACATAATTTACATGGTCACAGAACATAATTTACATGGTTACAGAAAGTAATTTACACGGTTACAAAACATAATTTACATGGTTACAGAACATAATTTACATGGTTACAGAACGTAATTTACATGGTTACAGAACGTAATTTACATGGTTACAGAACATAATTTATATGGTTACAGGACATAATTTACATGATTATAGAACGCAAATTACATGGTTAAAGAACTTAAATGCTATAACCCCTATTTTGATATGTATGACAGCAAAAGTCCAAAGGTTTGATTTGACAATATGCAAAAAACCTTCCGTCAACAAGAAAAATTCTATAACAAAACGAACCAAAAAAAATTTTTTTCTTTCTATTTTGCTTTATTACATTGAAATAATATGTGATATTAAACACTTTAGTTAAAAAATCCCTTTCATTGTTATATACCAATCTTTAGTTACTTTTGAATAATGGGCATGTGTTCTTTTTTTTCAAATTTAGGTAAAACTAAATCCTGAGATAAACTTAAGTTTGTATACAATGAGTTGCAATCAATAAGTACAGCTATGCACAAAAATTCTATTCTAAAGCAAAATACTTGGTGACGTAGATTAATGCACATTGGTTTTTATAGGTTTTAGTTGAAAAAAACAAGAAAACAAACAAAAACAAAACTATGAGCAGACAATCTGCTTTATAAATTTTCTAAAATATTTATATTTTTAGGCCATGATATTTAAACAGGCCAAATATTTTTTTCATTTATATTTTTATTTATAATTAACAATAAGCACAATCAGTAACGGGTCTTCCATGTGAATCAGTACGAGAAAGCACCTCCATTTTATTAGAAAAGATAATTTAGTAGTTTTTTGTAGTTTAGTTGTAATTTCACAAGGGTAAATAAGACTCGATAAAATTCTAAAGGTTACTTCAAATTCATCAGAAAACAAAATAAAAAAAAAACATTTAGGCAGAAAAGAAAAGCATTTTCTTAAAACTTCAAGCCTAAAATTCAATTTTGCTAGTGTATAAAGTTGAAAATGGAAAAGCACGTGTTTTTTGAGTGGCTGTAAAAATCAGAATATACCTGTTATGATTCTCTAACAAAATGCTTTAAAAAATAAATATTATACAGAAATCTACAAAACATTGTTTTTAAATAACATTTTGTTAGTATTTTGGTATGTCCTGAAATCTATGAAGAACACTTGGTTACCTTAAAGGTTTCAGGAAATAATTTATGCTTCTTATCCTTGTTGGCTTTGTCAAGTTCAAATTTTTGCAATTCAAACCTACGAAGCTCATCACCATTTTCAGCTCGGTCAATAAACGTACTCGCACCACCGTTAGGATGATTTGAAGTTACACCATGCTCAAAGAAGAATGTATTGAACCAAAATACAAACATTCGTTCCTAAAAGAAACAAATATTCTGATATTTACCTTTACTCACTTTTAACATGAAACAAACAACTTATGATGTTTCAGTGCAAAATTCGAAAATAGATAGATAAAGAATCATAACTAGTGTTGAAAAATCTTTCAAAATAACAATTCTAACTTTATGAAATTTGATTGATTTTCTTTATTTTTACGAATGAAATCAAAAATATTGGCCTTTAAAAAAAATACAACATACCTTTTTGAAGCGATCTTTATGGAAAAAATCTAATTTTATATCACCACAAAGTGGAACAGGTTTAGATAGATGCATTGCATATTCTTTATCAGACTTTTTCACCTGAAATGAAATACACAAATATTATGCAGATAACAAACGTTCAACCTTCAGTTTTCAGGAGTAATTATTTTGTCACAGATCTATTTTGAAAAATAACAAAACATTCATACCAAAGTTAATAAAAAACCTTTTTGGTTTTTATTTAAGTTTCAATTATCATTTAAATGTTCTTAAGCTGTATGAATATTAAATGTAAAAACACAATCTTTATATTTTTCCAATAATTATAGTCAGGAAGGGTAACAATTATACATATTTCAAAAAAGTTAGACATTATGTGCCAATCTTTTACACAACACCATCAATGTAAATGTTTATGTGTAGCTGTGACTACCATCTTTTATTGTATTAAAAATTATTTTCTAACCAATCACATATAAGAAATATTAGAATAAAAGCTGCGTAAGAATTATCCTTCAAACTGCTTATTATTTCGCAGCAGCGTTAAACCAATACGCGTGAATTTAGGTGCGTATTATTTATCCATTTCATTCATCTTATTGACTTTGCTGCTAAAGCAAATGGAATCCTAATGGCTGGTTATGATTGTTTAAAACATTTAAAGAACTGTATTTAGAATTTATTTATGTGTCTATAATTTTTTTCCTTATGAGAGGTTCAACCATTTTAAACCTCAACTTAGCAAGTAAAACAATACCAGTACCAACCAGTGGTTTTAAGCAATCAAGCTCAATCCCACTTATTGGACCGTCTTTGTCTTCCATAAGCCGTTTGATACATTTTGCAATGATCAACTACCGCTTTTTTTTTGCTATAGAAAACAACCATAAACCACTTTTGTTTAATTGTTGAGTCCAAGTTTGGTGGTGAAAGCAAACTCCAAAAAGTTTGAAGAGATTGAGTATCCGGTTTGGTGCCATTTAAACTTTCATTTTCAAAAAAGAACATTCATCAATTTCGGAATTGAAAGCAGGATTATCACTTTCACCTTCACTTGCCATTTCAAAATCTTCTATTTCTGAACCTTCATTTGTCTTCTTTTTGTTTTCCACTTTGCACTGGTCCTTTCTTTTTTTGACTTCTTTTCCTTTACAGCTTGTAGTTTTTCTAAATACTCCTCATTGGTTATTACTTTTGCTGCCATACCGATTTTCCGTCTCTTGATGACTGGTTTCTCAACAAGACCTTTTATTTTATTTAATATGAGCTCTTCAAAACTGGTATTCTCTGGACTTTCAAAAATTTTATTATTTACAATGTCAGTAAGACCCAATATTAGTATCCATTTTTTCCCTGGTGGTGATATGTTGTAGGCTTTGGGCCAAGCTCTCTCAAAATAGAGTCATCCCTGAAGTTAGGAAAGGAATAAGAGGGTGCTTCAGAATTAGATGCGATTGATAATTGTTGCAGACGTGTTCCTGTGTTTAGGCTAACAGAAACAGATTGCGCCACTTCTGCTGGCTTTTGATCTGAGTAGCAATGGATTCCATCAGGTGGCCCCATTTCTACCCATCGCTCATAGCACTTAACAAGGCGTTTTTCCAGGCGATCCTGACGATACTTTGCTCGATAACATGGATAAATCCCTATCTTCTCAAAAACTCTATTTTCATTTTCGACTGTCATGCATTTTGGCTGAAGTTCGCATAGCTTTTTAACAAATGTAGGCTTCTTTATCACTTCCTTTGGACCCCATTCATTGGTCCAATGATTCAACATCTTTTCCCATTCTCTTTTCAGTGGGCCAAAGCAAGCAATACCTAATGGTTGCATGGCGTCAGTGACATGTGGTGGAAATTTCAGTACAGTAATACCTTCCTCCATGGCTTTCAAAATTACACGTACTGATACATGGGTCCGATGCCCATCGAATATTAAGAACAGAAGACGCTCCGTGACTATAGCTGCGGACTTGTCAAATCAGTCACAAAATACTTCTGTGGTCATCCCACTACTATCAGAAATACAATAATACGTACCCGGTAAAGCTTTTTTATCATGCCAGATATTTTGACAGTGTTTCTCAGAAAAAAACAATGAGAGGTGGTAGAGCTCTTCCTGCTGCATTTATAACTACCAATGTAGTGGTTTTTTCTCATCCAGCTCCTGGTGTTATTTTATAGCCAAATTCTTCTTTGACACACAAAAACTTGCAATGTTTTGGGTCACTGGGAAACCCAATTTCATCACAATTCCATACCTGTACTGGTAAGAAGTTCTTTTATTAACTTTCCCAAAGTGCCTTAAATGTCATTGACATTGAAAGGGTTTGACGTGCAAGATTTCCGAGCAGAGCTAATCTTATTTGCCTTCTTCATAGACAAATTTTTTCTCGCCATAAAGGCACAAAGTCAGCCCTTTTCTGCACAGCCATTATTGAATGGAGTTTTGATGTGGTATGATTTTACATAAACTGCCACAATATCTAATAATTCGCTTCAAGCTGGGCTGACTCCAACAATACACAATGTCCCTACACATTTAGCTAAATGTTGTGTTAAAGCTGTCAGTCTTCCAGGAGCACCAAGTATTGACCCTTGCGTCTTCAGTTTCACCTGACGTCGTAGTATACCTTTAAAAGTTGCTTAACCTTTTAGGAAATTTTGGTAATGTAAGTAAGTATTTTTTCTGCCACAAATATATATACATATATATATATGCTATAAAAATTACCACAAAAGGTAATAGAAAACAAAAAACAACAAGGATAAACCTTCAGATTAGAAACAAATGGTGGCAAGAATAGGCAAAAAAATTGCCTGTCACAACAATATTTCCATTGTGGTTCTGATATACATCACACACAAAAACATACAGAAATTGATTCAGTGAAAAAATAGTACAAAAAAAAGAAAAAGGATTCTGCAATTTTTTGTCGACATCCTATAGTTCAGCACAGAAGAATAAAAATGTAAGCACTATTGTGTGCCTTGTAATGACAGAACTGTTGTAAGGAAATTCAAAATATGAATATAATAAACATTTTACATTTTGACATACCATATTTGTTAGCTGCTGATCGTATACTAATCATTCCACTACTGATTTCAGCTAAAGCATTAGTAATGTGCTCTTCTGTCAATTTCTTTGCAAGTTACTTTTTAAATTTTTGATGACATAATTTTTATTGTTTTTTATGTATTAAATAAATTTGTATTTTTTCACCATACTTTAAGAATATTTGCTCTGTATTTATAATTAGAGCAATCTTTTGTGAAAAGAAACAATAAGAAGATATCACAGCTCCAAACAAGTTGACCACTCTATTCCACTTCAATTATACAATAGAAAAGTTTTACATAAACTATTCGACGATAAATATCCCGATACCAACTGAACAAAAATATGAAATGCAGTTAATTGGGAAAATTGAAATGTTAATCAAAAGAATGAGATCGAAAGCGATCTATTTCGACAGCAAAAAAATGATAACAATACCACAAAAATATACGGTTTAAAGTATTTTAAATGTCTTCCGCAAGTAAAGGAATGAATTCTGTTCGAAAAAGAATCATTCAAACTTGTTAAAAACCTAAAATTTAGAAATATAAGAAATGAACTACAAGAAATATAAGAAATGAACTGACAAAATGAGTTATGCCAGCTGAAAAAACATCAAATATGTATTGTTTAAACAAAAACAAATATAATAAAATGGTAAACAAAAAAACAAACAAAAACTCCGCGAAACAAAAACAACAATGGTAAACAAATACAAACACAATAAATCGAATGGAAATAAACGCAGAAGGTAACTGCCTTTTCACCCTAAAGGATCATAAGAAACATTTTGAGAAGCACTATACTGTTCAACTAACCAACCCAGCAAAGAATGAGGAAGGAAGAATTAGTAAATCTTTATTAGACAAATTTAATATTAACATCCAAATTAAGTCAAAAATTAATCAGTGGAAGAATACGCAAGCTGTTATTGATTTATTTAGCAAGACAGGCAATAAACAATTGCACAAATCTCTTATTTTTGACATAAAGGATTTTTATCCTTCTATCAAAGAAAAGCTTCTAAACGATTCATTAAAATTTGCAAGCATGCACACAGCAATTAGTATGAAGGATAAAAAATAATTCAAGAGAATCTCTTTTATTTAATGTAGTTAAAGCAAAAGGGTGGTCTATTTGATGTAACAATGGGTGCATACGACAGAGCAGAGATCTGTGAACTCGTTGGTAGTTACTTATGCTATATAAATTGTCTTCATCTTATAATAAAGATAATATTGGACTATATCGAGACGACAGCTTAGCAGTGTTGAAAAATAAAAGGGGCCCAAAAATAGAAAAAATAAAGAAAAACATCCAAAAAAACTCAAAACAGAAGGGTTGAACATAGTAATTCAATGCAACATGAAAATCGTTAATTATCTTGACGTGTCACATTTAACCTCACCAACGACACCCATTATCCATATATTAAGCCAGGAAATAAAATCGCCTAAATCCATAACGAGTCCAACCACCCATCAAACATATTAAAATAGCTACCACTCGCAATAGAAAGAAGACTAAATAAATTATCGTCTAATGAAGAGCTGTTCAAACAAGCTATTCCAACTTTTCAAGAAACCCTTATAAAATCCTCTGTCAACAGTTACAAAAGACAAATCAGTTGGTTTAATCCCCCATATAATCAAAGTGTTACAAGAAAAATAGGTAAACAGTTTCTCAAACTAATAAGCAAGAACCTCCCCAGCCATCACAGGTTTAGAAAAATATTTAATAGAAACAACATCAAGTTAGTTACAGTTGCATGCCAAATATCAAATCAATAATAAGTACCCACAACAAGAAAGTTACATCTACTGACCTAGCTAAACCACAAGATCGATCATGCAACTGTATCAAAAAAGAGAAATGCCCACTTAGTCAAAAATGCCTTGCAAAAAATATCACCTATAAAGCAGTTATTTCATCAAACCTTCAAAATCGCAATGAAAAATTTACATCAGTTCATGTGAAACAACTTTTAAACAAAGATTTGAAAATCATACAAAAGGATTCAGACTTGAAAAAATCAGAATGAAACCAAAATTAGCAAAGAATACTGGAAAATAAAGGACCTAGCTGGTGAACCTGTAGTTAAATGGAAAATTTTAAAAAGCTATAATATTTACAGCTTAAATTCTAAGCGATGTATGTAAGTATGTAAATATATATAAACTATGATAGATAGAGAAATGGTAACAATAATAGCAACAATATGAAGTTGTTAAATCCTTTCTTCACGTGATGTTAGTTTTAAAAAAATGTACATAATAGTTTGTTTGTTGCTAGGGTTAGAAATATGCCTACTTTGCTATCTAATTAAGAATACACATACACTGAGTGTTTTAATGCGTTAAAATAACTGACAGAAGCCCTTCCAGTACTGAAATATGAGTATACTAGTTGTTACTTTTGGCCTGCTGTTTTAAGACGCAAAATAGGGCATTACATAAATGATAACCGACTGAAAATGCCGAACTATGCAAAACTCTAAACAAAGTACCAATGGTTGCTTTATCTGGCCTGATGGTTTTAAGATGTTTTTTTTGGTAGTTTGTTTGCATAACTTCCTTTGTAATATTTATCCTGTAATTTAGGGTATATAATAGTTTATCTCTCTGACTATATACTCTGGTATTTAGTTGGTTAGTTATTATATGCCCTTATTGTCCTGTTTTGCTAAAATATCACAAGAGAGGCATTTAAAATGTTTTCACAATTAATGCTAACTATTTGAAGGCTTGCGATCAAAGAACACTAATATATATATATATATATATATATTGACAATTACCCCCGTTAAAATATTTTATGGCATTTAGCCTAACACTGTAGTATAATGATTTTCACACAGTTTTTAATCAAGCATTTTCATTAGTCACTGTTATGCCATCTACCATCAAAAGTACAAAAAAACAACTTAAAGGACTGATATAAACAAATATTCTAAAAATTTTCAATGGTTGGTTTTAACCATACTATCGTTTTTGATTGGTCAGCAAATCTGAAAAAAATAATAAATAATATTCAACCAATATTAGTGTTTTCAACAAACTGATTATTTTATTTATAGTTTATATGTAATTGTCTTTATTTGGTTTTATACTCAAATTTAAAGTTGTCACATCCTAAAATGCTATAACCACCAATCAGCCAAAACATGGCAATTATACATGTTTTAATCAAAGACATTTACTAGATGAATTCATTGATCAAACAGTAAGAGAAAATTGAGGGAGAACAAAAAAATTACCAAAATTAAATTATAATAAAACTATGTAATAAATTCATAAAAGACAATAAAACCACATACCTCAAAATATTTTGATTTATATAACTCCACTTTAGTCTGGTAAACAATAAAACTTGGAGCTATAGAAAAAAATTATAATGAGAGAAGAGAAGAAGGTACAAGTAGGTACTATTACTAGAAGGTACTAATAATTTGTTAGTGGAAACCTGGCAAACAGAAACTTATTATCTGGCACAGGCAGCTCATTCAGTTAAGTGTTGGTTGCTAGCCTGACATGCAAATACAACTTAGCTTGTCATTTTTTGTTTTTTTCTGGCGGACCACAATGTAAACAATCCTAGGCTGTTCTTTTGCTATATCTATTATTCATTAATAATCTTTTTAGATAATGAGTTTAACTTGCTTCCTTGCTTACTCACTTACTTACATACTTACTAACCTACTTACTCACTCACTCACTCACTTTACTAACTTTACTCACTTTACTCTACTCTACTTATTTTACTCTACTCTACTCTACTCTACACTACTCTACACTTTGCTTTACTTTTACTTTACTTTACTTTACTTTACCTTACTTTACTTACTTACTTACCTACTTACTTACATACCTACTTACTTGTTTGCTTGCTTGTTTACTTACTTAATTGCTTGCTTACTTACTTAATTGCTTACTTACTTACTTGTTTACTTGCCTACTTATTTGCTTTTTAACATAAAACAAACACTCACAGCATGATCCTGAATTAAATGTTGGAATACCAATAAATGAAATTGAGCGCAATAGCACAGTTTTCCTATGTACAACAGCACCAAGATTTTTCCTAAAACAATAACATTATTTTTCTCTCACACACACACATATACATATATTAGTGTGCTAGTTAACACTGTGTTTGGTATTCCCAATTGCTCACAAATTTGAAATTTCCAATTACATAAAAAAAATTCAACAACTTCGCAATATAATTTCATGATTTTATGAGCCCCTCCCTTCGAATCAATGTTGCAGGCCGAGAAATTATGCACACAAACAACAAATCGACTAAGGGGGAGGTTTTCTTTTGGTTTGGCCAAAATATTATTGCCATGGTTGTAGCCGCTTTAAGAGTAAACAATTTCCACACCAGAAAAATTTTGATTTAAAGACGGTTAGAAATTTTTGGTGTGTTCTAAAATAACCGAAGTCAAAAGAAAAGGAACAACATCTCAGCAAACCCAAATACTTAATATAATTATTATATTAAAAAGACAATAGAAAGTTAAGCGTAAGGCCCACCCAGCATGTTCATGATAACTAGAACCTTCTAATACCAACTGCAAAATAAAATAAAAAAATAAATAAAAATGGTTTAAATAAATGGGTTTTGATGCTCAAAAAACCCTTCACTTTTAATCCAAAACTACCATATATATTTGGGCCTATTACAGAAAAAACAATTTTTTATTGTAAAAATCAAAAATTATATCACTTTTATCTTTTTTTAAATCGCAACCTCTCACAAAACTTCATGTAAACATAAACCATTATAGCAGCTTGTGTTGATCATCGTATAAATTACACTGGTAAATGACAGGCAGCAAGATCATTCTTATGATTGAAATTCATGGCTCAAATTGTGTAAAATAACAAATGAAAGTACTTACTTCAAGGTATTCACATAAAAACTAAAATATTCTATATATCTTCTTTGGCTTGGTATTGTAACACCCTAGATAGAAAATTTTTTCTAAATTTATTTATTATCACGTAGATGTTTTAAAAACTTTTTTTGCAATTGGCCAACATCAGAGTTATTATTGGTATTGTGGCTTTTTTCTGGCACTGAATAAAAAAGTGTGGACACATTTGGGCCTATAATAATCATGATAATCTAAAATCTAAAAAACCCTTACAAAACCTTAAAATTTTTTCAAAAAGAATGGCTAGTGAGAAAAAATTTTTGACAATAACACAAAAGACAGACAAGTACATTCAGGTTTTCAGCCTTAGTCAGAATCTAGAAATTCTCATATACCCAATATTTATCATAAAAATATTTATCATAAATCTTCAAATATTATTAATAACATTTAGATTATTAAATCAGATTATAAAAATAAAAAACTATCATTAGACGAACTTTTCAAAAAACTTTTTTTTTTAAAAGTTATTATAAGGCAGGAAGCTAAAGAAGTGTTCAAACTTGTCGTACTGAAATGCTACTCGTGTGCTGAGTAGGCGATATCCGTATTTAAACCGGAGTCAGATACGTTACCAAATGAGGTATCCGGGTATTATATTATTAATATATTACTAAAATTTTTATTGGTATTTAAAATTACAATTTTAAATATAAAAATATATATATTTTTAAAATATATTTGCTATGATTTATAAATAATGTATGGTCAATATTCCATAAAATAATAATTATAGTTTAACAAATTATTTACACTTAGACTTTCTATACCTACATTTGTTCATTATTTGTCACTTTTAAAACTGCTTGACAATTCATTAAAAGCATTTTAAAATCTTAAATTTTAAAATTTTAAAATCTTGTTTTGGCTTTTGCTGTATTTCATAACCGGACAAACAAACATCCAGGTACAAAAAATTAAATAATGTATCATAATTTGTCTCTTAGAGGCTCATTGTTATTAACCCTTAGCGTCCCATTCCCGGACCAGTCCGGGATTTCAATGTTGTCCTCAGATCCCATGCCCGGACATGTCCG
>JAUZNK010003339.1:0-10964 GCA_035046665.1 Euphysa ruthae | reverse complement strand
TAAAATGAAATATATAATAAAATGAAATATATAATAAAATGAAATATATAATAAAATGAAATATATAATAAAATGAATGTCCTGATGAATATGAAAAAGTTAATGTTCAAATGCAACTTAGCCCTAAAGATTTAAAAAAATTTATATGCATAAAAACCACCAAACAAATATATCTCAAGACATTATTTATTAGTAGAACCACTAATTAATACAAAGTACGAAGAATTTGCCATTGCATTCCGTGGCCCTTATTTGTGGAAAAAGAAATTTCTTATTAACCTTAATCTCTCTGAAATAAAAAAAAAAAATAATAATTTTAGTTTCTTTTTTTTAGAAGAAACTAAAATTATATATATTTTCTTCTTGTGATTTCAAATTGGATTTTTGAAAACCTATTTTTTGTAGTTGTAAAGACAAAACAAATATTATACGATAGTCTCAAAATCAAAATCGGTTCTCGATGATAATACCTAAATGGCTTCTATGAGGTTTCTGCGCTTTGACTGAAATTATACAGTTAGCTAAATAAGAACCATTTAAAATGTTTTATTTTACTTCATTGAAAGAAAATTTATGTACGTTTTTACTTACACTGTTATTTTTTCTGTAGCAGACCAGATAAAAGCAATTTTAAAATAATAATAAAAAAATTAAAAATCGCATATTATATTTTAAAGGGGAAGTGAGGTTTGGAAATGTTGTTCTTCAAATTTCGTAAACTTCAAGGATAGGATGTAACATGTTTAAACAGCTTTTAAAAACTTATTTTGGGCCAGTAGAACCCAAGGTATGGCCATTTTTGTAAATGACACTGTGGTGGAGATAGCAATTTTCCGTGATGTAATGAACGCAAGAGCTTATTTTATGACGTTCACATCTAAAAATACTTTAACCTGAAACTTAGATGCCTTTTTTTATACTGTTTGTAAAAAAAGTAACATCTGACCGGGTTCGCCACAATTTCACATCAGTGCCGTTTGATTTGAAGCCTGGGTCCAGTTTATTTTTATCGACAATTCAAAATTGAAAGTATATTAATCGAGGCAAACGAACGACAAAATACGAACAAAAGAAATTAAAAAAAGTAACGAGCACTTCTACAGACCCACTGCAATGTCTAACTTTTTGTGGAAAGTTACCCATGCGCAATAGGTGGCAGTCAAGTATATAAACAACTAAAGAGTTACGCGCAGTTCTTACTCTATCAGAATCAGACAAAGATATCTCTTTATAATTTTGTCTGTTAATTTTAATTCGTTGACTGATCCTGATAAAGAATGTTATGGAAAATAACTTATAGTGATATCTACACATATTTGATAGACTCTTCAAGTTTATACTCAAGAGAAAATATGAAAATTAATAAGTTTTTAGAGGACATGTGCAAGATATTTTATATGCTGGCTTTACTAAAAACCCTGGTTTCTGTGCTTTAAAAAATTATTCTAAGAGCAATATCGAGTAGTTAATATATAACGCAAAGTATTAACATACGTGATGAGATATCTGTTATTAATGAATATTTTGAAAAACATAATAACTTCTTATTGGTCACACAACAAAGTAGATAGCAATGTGTAGCTAAGATGATTCATTGGGAAATCATCGACATGTTAATATTAGTTTTTTTATTTGTTCATATTGTAGATCTTACCAAGTCTACTTCAAGAGAAAAACAAAAATTATATGAAGTTTGGATATGTGTTCATTTAACCAAAGGATATATCTTAACAGGAAACTATACTTGTGATGCTAGGTTAGTTATAAAAGGTGTATTTTGAACATATTAGAAACTTATTATTTATTTTGATTTTCAAAACCCCTCTTTAGCAGTTTAATGAAGCTTTTAATTTTAAACCTTGCATTTCTTACAGTATTGTTGTTGATCAAAAATCTATTGTGTATTATATAGCTTTTGAGCTTATACTACTAAAAATTATAAGGTGTTTTTACATCAACATATTTATGTTTCTTTTAAGCCTTGCCCTAGAATACAGTCGTGTAACTGATCTTTTCTCCGAAACTGAAGCTTGTATGAGACTAGAGCTTAATAAAACTGCATGTACTAGTCAACTTTGTGAATGGAACAAATCCAGAAAATATTTATATGATACACAATAAACTATCTAAAAGTGTTAAAGAAACATGCTATGCATATAACCAGCATGTAGGAATTGTAAAAAGTAAGCTTGATGAACTTATAGAAATTTAATCTAGTTTAGCTATTCTGCCCAGTATTGATGATAAGGAATTTTATTAATCTAGTGGGACTGATACATCAGATGAAACTGAGAAAACCAGTATTCCTTAACCATTAACTTCATTATTCAATCATGACTGAAAAATTTTTCACCTGCTGATTTAGCTGAGCTATAACCAACATGCTTATGACAGATTAAGTAACTTCTGCACAGAGTTATACGCAATCGTGGAAGCTACATCGGTATGGTATGATCTCTGCTTCAGATTTTTATGAGGCACTTTATTTAACTATTTCAAACGGAAATAAAAGTTTTGTGGTAGGTAAAATTCTACAATACAATACATTTTTTCGTACAATAGTTATCAAGCATGGGAATGAAAATGAACGTTGTGCTCGTGAACAGTATGAGAAAATAATGTCTCCATAAGATGTAAACCTTAATGTAGCATTAACTGGTCTACATATTAATGCAGAATTTCCTGAGATTGATGCTAGATGTAACTGTAACGCGTGACTGTCATGGGAAAGGACTTTTAGAAATAAAATGCCCATATAAATATTGCAATGGCTTTGTAAACAGTGAAGAAGATGAACAATTTCCATCAGATAATAAAAATAAAGTTAAAATAACACACCCGTACTATTATCAAATGTAAGGTCAGATTTTAACGTGTGATTTGAAATATTGTAATTTTTTCATTTGGTCACTAAATGGTTTTTTTTTGTTATTGATTTTTGAAAGACGTTGAGGTTGGCAACTTAATAAAAGTTGAACAGTGTGTTTCTGATTAAAATTTTAGCTGAAACAGTTACCAGAAAAATTCACCTGAGTTAGAGAATACGCATAAAGAGTAATGTTTGTGCCGGAGACCGGCATTTGACCCAATGATAGCATGCGATGGTGAGATTGTAAACAGAAGTGGTTTCACTTTGCCTGTGTTGGAGTACAACACGTAACTCTAAAGGGAATTGGTGTTGCTCTTCCTGTATATCTGCATAATTGGAAACAAAAAATAGAAACAACTTAGAAATACTTTGTTCAACAAAAATAGATAGAAGCCAGTTGAACACATTTTTGTTTTTTTAACCTAATCATAAAGTTTAAATTCTCAGAGCATCGTATCGTATGAAAGTCGTACGAAGTTTGTTTTCGCCAATACTTTACATCTTTTTAAATTCATCATTAGCTTTTTTTTTTCTACAACTCTTCCTGCAGCAATATGAGCTCGGTGTTCTGTTTTAATTTTTCGTTTTCCAAAGGTGATTTAGTTTGCGTTTCTTAAGAATATAAAATATAATTAACGAAGTAAATATAATATTTTTTTTGTTTCACTTGAACATCGTGCTAGCACTTATTTTTTACTTTCAACTTTTTTTATACATTATTGCTTTGGTATACACGAATTAGGCGTACCTTTTTCTGTATGCATTTCTTCCTCTGGCAACTTTTCTTCTCCATAGTATTGTCCCTCTGTTTGTATTTTTTGCTCCACTCAATTTTGCAATCGTTTATAACGTTCAAATTTTTTTTCATTGGTGTCTGGTAAAGTATTTTTATAAGTAAATTGGGAACGTATTCAGGATTTTGTGGGTCACTAGATTTCTTTCCTGAGATGAAGTGTTGATTACATATTCAAGGGTTATCAATTTTCTTTATAGGCCATTTATCTCGTTTAACGGCAGATACCCATAATTCTCTACGCTTTTTTTTTCCTGCTCTGTTGTATTACCAAATGGTATACGGTAAAAGCTTAAGCCATCTCCTCTTTGTTTCTTATTAGTGCAACCAAAAGAATAGCAAGTATCAGGCACAACTATCATAATCTCAAACAAGTTTATTATTAATATTTTCGTGGTGTTTATTCACATATTCTTGACTGCCACCTATATGCGAAAGCGTAACTTATCAGGAAAAAAATATAAACATTGCAACGGGTCTATGCTTATTAAACTACGTTGTCGTAAAAAGAAAATTTTTAAAAACTGTTGTAAGGAAACCTGGAAGAAAAACAGTTTTAAAAATTTTTTTCTTTCCTTTTCTTCTGTCTTGTGTGCTTTCGTATTTTCGATGACATGTTTTATGAACAGCCGTAATAAAGGGTAAATGATGGTTGCTTTTTTTATAAGTAAAAAGGCATCTGAGTTTCAGGTTAAACAAATTTATGCAAACAAACTTGGTTTTTTACAACAATCTTGCCGTCTTGTTTTAGCATTTGGATGCTCTAATACAACTGGAAGAATTGCTAATACAAGTCTTTTTGAAAAATACCTGATCCAAAAAAGGATAAAACAAGAGCTACTCGGTGGTTACATAACATGGGAAATGCTTTATTGAATATACATAATCTTCTTGCTAGTAGAGATAAAGTAATATGCAGTGGTCATTTTCACGTCGACTGATTTTAAACGTGATATGAAATATGAATTAATGCCCCATCTTATGAAAACTAACAAACGAGAGCTTATTCCTGGAGTGAGTCACTTTATACCAGGAATGAAAATAATAATACTGTAAATACTGTATTATAAATAAATAATAAAATATTGTATTTCACCATAAAGTTTATGAAGGAATCAATGATTGTTAAAAAGTTGTCGGCAAAATTTTTAGTGGACATGATGAACATGACGTTTCTTCTACAGATAATTTAGAGTTAGTAAGTCTCAGTTGATTTTATTACAGAACTCACTAGCAAGAAAATCTGGGAGCTAGGGATCGGAATTTTATTATAATAAAATTTCGTTTTTCAATATACACTATAACTATACCATTCTTCAAATTTTAGGTCGAAGAAAATATATGGAAACACAAACGAATGAAGTTCCGTTGGAAATGTTAAATGAATCAAGTTCTCTGTTTTTCAAGAAAATACCGGTGCTTCAGGAACAGTGCTGGTGGACACTGCAACTCAAACAGAAAATATTTTTTATTTTCTTACTTCTACTCCCACAAAGTCATTTAAAAATCATGATAAATCGAATGCGTTCAATGTTTCAGAGGAATTTAAAAGTATGGAATCAGACTCACCACCGGTAAACACATAAACTTCATCCCAAGAAGAAACGACTATGATCAGCGAAAATATAAGTTTGTCGTTTTTGTAAGCATGATTTATGAATTTTTCAAGCTGTTCTTGTTTTCTTATTTGAAATTTTCCTGTAGAAAAAGTGACAAAAGTATACATGGCACTAGTCTTCACTGTAAACTTCTTTGCTCGCAAAATCATCTAACTTGTAATCGGAAAATATATATTTAAGCCTAAATGTATAAAATATGAAAACTGATTCCAAAATATATTTATCAGCCTCGGGTAAGAGATTGGACGCAACCTGCTAAGCAGAGATTTCACATCAATCAAGACACTACGTCGTTTAAAATTTGATTCAAGTTTTCATTTTTTATGCATTTAGGCTGAAATTTAATTGCCTTATTTTTTTCGGCATCTGAGTGACAACAAATTCAGAAAGGGTATTTTCCCATTCTGTAGCATTCCGCAGCAGACCTTTTATACTTTTACGCTTGAAACTCTCTTCTCTCTTTCTAAAATAAATACGGCGTCCATTTGGGAGATGAAAATTTAGGCGATAAACAGAATGTGACATTGACATAAACGCCATATTGATTTTGGTGCGCTTACTTATCTACAATCTAAACAATTAGTAAGTGCTGGAATGCAAATATCATTACTTGGATGTTGCATTCTAAAATTTAGAGCTATCTGCATCATAAATATATAATTGACCATAGCTTGTTATTTTCTGGTCTTAAATTTCCAACACGATGACAATTTTGATAACAGACCCTAAAATAGTATGGATCATAATTTGGTGGTGGCGCAATGTTGGCTCCTAAAGAAGTAAATGGCAATGATGCGTTGTAGCTACGAATGAATTTATGAAAATTTTCATTCGCAGCTCTATCATCGCTATTTCCTATAATTAAAGAATAAAAACTCTGGAGGAAAAAATGGCGCCATACCTGGTTCATTGCACCTAGATAAATAGGATCAGGGTTATTTATTTCAACATAATGAAAGCTGTTATGTGCTCTTCCTACCCAACTCTCTTACAGCTCTTTGCTCTGTAGTTCTACCAGCTCTTAATTTGGCAACTCTGATTTCTATTTAGCTGCCTTTTTCGTTGATTAGGAGATAAAGCAGGTGGAAAGTTGGAAGCTAAAGTAGAATATGGTTAGGGTGATCCATACTCATACTGAATATAGAAAATCCTTTCAAATCTAATCTCTATAAAACAAATAAATCAAAGTTAATATCAAATTTCTAAATTTTAATATAATTCGCTGACAATATTAGTTTACCATAAAAATATCTTACCATGGACTTTTTTATAGCGTCGACCAATAATAATGCTGGATTAAAAAATGTGTAAAATACCGTAGGAAATCTTTACATATGGGTATTTTTATAGAGATAAAATGTTGGACATGATACCATGGGTATGCACATTGCAAGGTTGTCGTGACATAAATACGAAACGTATTCGAGTATCGTGCCATTAAAAGAATCAGATAAATTCCTCAGAACCACTTCCCAGCTCCCAGTGTTTGATTGGGTTTTCAGACCGGTGTGAACGGAGTTTTTCGCCATTTTTTTTCGGTTTCCATAACAATCGGACACAATTTTTTTTTTTTTATAAAGAATATAATTATATATTTGCAACAGCACTGTAATATATTTTTATGGGTAAATTCCGTCCAAAAGTTGGGGGGTGTAATAGGATGATTGTTGTAATCATACTTAATGAACATTTTAATTATGTTTATTTTCATTATCACGCAGTTAAACAAAAAAAAGAAATAAATACCTAGAACATATTACCTATGGCTTTTAACCTAATTTCTACGGTATATTTGAAAACCAATGTTCTAATATAGGAACAATAGAAACTTAAGAAACATTACCTTGAAACCTCACGATGAAAATAAATTAAGCTGGGTAATTTCGTTAATTTTCTTAGATTCCACAGGCAAGATTTTTAACTCAAATTTTTAATCTTAACTCTTGGACCCATAACAAATACAAACAAAGCCTGTCCTTGTCATAAATATCGGCCTGTTTAGCTATTCAAATTATTACTTTGCTTTCAATTTAATGATATGTAATGAAGTTTATAGACTTTTTATTCTCTTTTATCACAGCAAGATTTTTTTGCCATAAAAATTTTATGTTATACAATTACTCTTTCTTATTTTCATAATTTACCATATAAAGTTTTCAAATTTCAAGCGAGATTATATTAATTTTCTCATTGACTCACTTAATTATTTGTAGAATGGCGTAATTTATTAGTGGAATCTAACATATCGAGCTCATTGGAATTCAAAACCTCTAGAAATAATTTACTCTAAAATTGGAAATTAAGAATCTCTAATAATAACTGCCTAGTTCATTATTCACAGAAACGCTCAGCATTTCCGGGTCAGCGAGATATTCTAGGAAGTTGCGTTAGCATATAAATTAACACATTATCAACTGGTTATGAAATATTATCAAAGATTATAAATTCACACTATCAACTGGTTATGAAATATCATCAAAGATTATAAATTCACACTATCAACTGGTTATGAAATATTAAAAATTTTAATAATAAAATGCAATTACAAAAGCAATAAATTAAAAAATCTTATCTTAAGCATTATCAAAGATTTAATATAAAAGATAACTGGTGTCACTCACAAATGCGACCAACCGTTTGAGTTTCAGTTAATATATTTAATTGTTAAATAATATATTTAACAGAATTGTGTTGACCCTTTGTATTAAACATAACGACTCCAAGAACTTTTTTTGACTTGAACCTTGCATCCGACAAAATGTTCACAACTCTATAAGTAAAAATTCTCAGAACTAATATTTTCTGTTTTTGTACAATTTATACAAAGCTGGAATAACATTAAAGAGACTATTTTGAGAAAATTTTAAAACGTATTATTTTCAGCGAAATAATGACAACAATCGGGCATCAAAATTTATGTCTTTCTTTCTTTTAATACCTTAAATCTGTATCATTTAAAGCAAGAAATGACCCATCTTTGTCATGTCTTTAAGGACGTCTGCTAATTGCAATAACAAATCAGAGTGATTTAACAAACTTTCCTACCTAAATACGCTCTCACCCAGCCTAAACAAATGGCAGGGTGTTTATCTCGCAATAGTGAGCCAACTCAATCATCAATTTCTTGTGTAAACCTGGGAACAAAAAAAAAAAAAAAAAAAAAGAAAAAAAAAAAAAAATAAATTAAATCAAAAAATGCAAGCCTGTTCATAAAAACTAATCTTTGCAAAATTCGAGTATCATTAGAAATTTTTTTTTTTTGACACAGAACTTATAGACATGAATAATGTCTCATAAATATATAGCCTCTTCTTTTAAAAACAATTCCACTCAAAAGATCCTATGGAAAACAAACTAAAAAAGGAATACAATCTAGTCAAGTATATATTAGAATTTCATCTAAATTTGTAATTATCGTATATATTTCTAAACATCCTATAGCAGTTAATGTTAGCGTTCAGTTTCGTACACAGCAGAAATGCACCGGAGAGTTTTCTATGAAGAGAATAACTTTCTTCAGGTGGTGAAGTGAGACGATGCCGAAACATGGTTGGTATTAAGCCTTTAATCTTTGATGTTATATCCTGTTTCGAGAAGTCGAAATTACGATCACTTGAAAAGGGCTCACCAAGAACCATCACAGCGTCTACATTTGCGACAATAAGTTTCTAAATTGAATCAATTTATTTCAATAAAAGCAAATAAAGCAGGAATGATTGCAGCGAGCCTCTGATACAATCTTTCAATTTATATAAAGAGTGAAAACATCATATATTATATAAATATATTTTAAGGTATAGCCCCAGATATGCATTCGTAAGATTCAACTTTATGTTGTCTAACAACCCATTCTTACGGTCACTTAAAATCTTTGGATAGCTTAATGTTATTTTCTCTAAACTTCGGAAATAATGCTTTTAATTTAATAAGTAAGCATGGTTACTTGCGTTAATTCAGAGAGTTTTTGCGCTTGACGAGCAAATTTTAAACACTTTTAAAAACCGATCGGGGGACATAATTTAAACTTAAATAAATAGCCGATAAAATGTGAGTTGTATCAAAATATTCTCTCTGTGATCCACTAAATTGAGTAGTTTAACATATAATAATCACAAGACACGACAACTATCGTGACTCAATAACAACTACAGACATAATAGCAGCCATTTAACAATAATAACAAAAGACATCACAGGTGTCACGATTCAATAATCACAAGACCATGATAGCCATCCTGAACCATAACAGTCATTAGAACCGTAATGACACAGTAATCACAAAATCTAAGACAGCCGTCTAGTAATTATCTCAGCAGATTTGACAGCAGTCGTGACACTAATCATAAGGCATGAACAGCTGTCATGACTTTTGAAAAAAATATTTTCCTAGAAAATACTATCTTGAGAAAAACAAAAACATCAGTTTTGGAAAGTTTAGCCATTTTGAAACCAAGGCTATGATAATATTTCAAACTTGCTAGTAAATGAGTTTTCCTTATGTGCCTATACCGAACAAAAAGATTTTATAGATCTTTAACTTTACATAAGGATATAAAGAATCAAAAGTTGGCCTATCCATAAGTAAGTCAACATTATCTAAATGAAATCTATGTTATATTGATTCTAGAACACTTTTCTTAATATGCATAACTCAATAGGTCGTAAGTTTGTTACGCGTTTACATCTCGGTCTTAGTCATCTACGCGAACAAAAATTTAAGCACAATTTTCATGACACTATAAACCCATTTTGCAACTGTAATAATTTAACCAATAAAGAAGAAACAACTCCTCAATACCTTATGCACAGTTCAATATTATACAAAACAATTATTAACAGCATAACTGATTTAATATTGTCAATTGTGAATATTCCTGCATTGCTGTCGGTGTAGCAAATAAAAAAACACCAAAAGCAAAGTAGAATACTAACCTTTCAAATAGATTAACAATTCGACGTATATTTTAAAACTTAAAAATTTTTTTTTCGAAAGGTTCAGCAACAAAAATCATCGCAAATATTTTTGATTTTTCTCTATGCTATATTATTTGCATTAAATAACTAACCCTGGACTCATAGCCAGTTTGAAAGCCAAGTTTCGTCAAAATATTTTCAACCATTGCTTTATCTCCAACAGCTGCACCATTTATCACCTAAAGATATAATAAAAAAATATATTAAGCTTGTTTCGGACCTAAAGCACACGAAGAAAGCAAGAATTTAGGCAGTTGGTTATTGTTTTAAAAGTTTAGTATCTAATCAGTGAGTATGATTAAATGGTTGCACTCAACTTGATTAAATGATTGCACTCACTTTGATTAAATAGCTGAACCACAACATGAAGTTTATTTTTGAGAAAAATAAATACGATACCTTTACCAGATTAATTAGCTCGAGAAATTTTGTGAATTTTAGCGTTTTTAACGAAATAAAACATCTGAGGAAAAACAAAAAAGTATCCAGTTACGAAATATACATAAGAAAAAGTATTCAGCCGTGGAATATGCATAAAAAATACAAAAAATAAAATATACATAAGACAGTTAAACAAAATGCACCTAAAAATAAGGTATGACAATTTTACGTCTTAACTCTACTGCTGATGCTTTTAAACCTATTGGTTGGTTTAAACCCGCTGAAACAAAAAATATAAAATTAACAGGTACTGCTAAAATAAAAATAAG
>JAUZNK010003338.1:0-10964 GCA_035046665.1 Euphysa ruthae | reverse complement strand
AAATATTATATTCATGGTTTAGCTGAAGCAGGCGTACCTTATGACGTTGTACTTGAAATGGATGAACTGAACGATGACTTTCCCGACACCGATTTAGTGTTAGTGATTGGAGCAAATGACACAGTTAATTCTGCTGCCCAAGAAGACCCCAACTCCATAATTGCTGGAATGCCAGTTCTAGAAGTATGGAAGGCTGAGCAGGTGGGTTTACTAAAGTTATTCATTTTAACAAAATTTTTTATTGAATTTTAAGTTTTTTGCATTTAAATAGATAAATGCAAAAACCAAATCTTTCAGAAAAACAAACGATAATGGTCTGTCAATTAATATCAATACTGTTTTAAATAGAACCATTTTTTAGCTAACCCTAATGTCATCCAATTACATTCAAATTTTCTATAACCCATTCCTTATAAATCTTCCGATTTTGATCTGACCTGGATAAGACAAGATAAGATAAGTTAAGACAGATTTTAAATAACTTTAGCGGATATCTGGAGAAAGCCTTCATAATATAAGCAGGAACACAGAAAAAGTCTTTAGAACGCAAAAAAAGACTTGATAGCTTGAAAACATCAATTTCTCAAAATGAAAATTCTTATATTTCATTATAGTTCATTATATTTCCAATTTACCTAATCTTAAACCCTTAGATTATGCATTGGTTTCAAATTTAACAGGTGTTTCACATTTTCAACGATTTTTAACATAGGAGAAAATTTTTTAAATGGATCCAAGAAACCAAAATGTAACATGAAATATATTAAGGCATATTTTGGATATGATTTATTCTATCAACAGGGCGTTTATTAGAGAGACATTAAAAAATGAGAAACGTTTATCAAGTTGCCCGCGATACATTATGTTTTTATGTGTGATAGTTTCCAAGTTTAATGAATCGCATGCTGACTTGTTCTAGTAATACCATTTAAACCTAAGATCGTATATACCTGTTATAATGCAAAAAAAAAAAAAGAGAAAGTTATCTTTGTTATTTTTAGACAATCGTAATGAAGAGGACTATGGGTACTGGATATGCAGATGTTGACAACCCTGTATTTTATAAACCCAATACATCTATGTTGTTAGGAGACGCTAAAAGCACTTGTGATGCTCTACTTAGTAAAATACACGATCATTATTCATAAAAGAGATGGACTTGTCTCATGAAAGCTGGCGTGTTGCATTCCAGTGAACTAGAATTTGATAAAGTTGAATCTATGTATTAAAAATGTTCGTTATTCGAAACCCTGTGTGGACCCTTATAATCTTTTTATGGGGAGCACTGCATAATTCAATCATTTCGTTAATACTGGTGGGCTTGACATTATTGAACGATATTAGGCTTTACATTTTTTTACCTTTTTTAGGCTAAAATATGATACAGTTTCCTCTATTTTCTCAAGTTTATTTTATCAAAAACTCATATAATTACATATTAGATCCACCATCATAGTTTATTTAATATGCGCTTTCTTTGCGCAATAATTTCGCTATCGATTATCGACTTTCATCGAGAGTTGAACATGGGTATTTATTGAACACTTTCTCCATATCAATAGAAATTGTACGACCATCCAATGTTAACTTTAAAAACTTCATTCTATAAAAAAATTCTGTCTGGAAATTAAATAAACTCATCCAATTTTTCTCTATAAATATGTCGTATGTTACTAAAATTTAACTAACTAAGTAACCTAAGTAAACCTTGCTATCTAATGCGATAACCTGTTTAGTATCTCGCATTGTAATACCATGTGTACAAACCATTCATTTTGTCCCGTGATGTTTCTAATGACAGAAATCTAACTTAATACATTGTTTTTACATTTATTTTAGGTACTACATTAGAATTTTTTTAAATAAATTTTACATATACATTATAGCGTTTACTGTACTGTTTTTTAGAGATAATATACATAAACAGAACATTTTTTTATTCGCCATTGCTTTATATCAAACTATATTTGATATATTTATTTAATTACATGTTATTAAAGGTATTAGCATTATAGTTCATAGGTAATAGTATATTGTGGAGGCAAAAGCTGCTTTGAACCAAAATCTGGCATAGGGGAAATTACTATGAGGTGAATTTTACAACGGCTCTATGAACTGCAATTTTGGTAAAAAAATGTGTTTTCGAATGCTGGAAAAAAAATTCGAATCCTAGCCTCAATTTTAGAACACTTGCTGACTTGAGTGTTCTAAAATTGAGGTTTTCTTAGTGGAGGTTATACCGTATTCTTTCACAGATAAGCCTATCCGCGTATAGGCTCACTTGTGTATTACCGGTATTTTAAACACGTGTATAGGCCCACCCCTTTTTATAGGTTTTTTTTAGGAAGAAAGGAAAAGTTTTTAAAAATGTTGATTTTTTTTTTCCTATAATTTCGTATTCTCTTTTTATGCATTTTTGCTGCATAAACATAGTATATGCAGTTTAGTTCAATGCCACCACCAGGAACCCAAGTGCGTTCTTGCGCTTGACACTTCTTTCCAATTATTACGGCTTTAATTGAGACTATTTGCCATTTCATCAGTGAGTATAGAGTCTTAACCATGATTTCTGGCATAAGTCCTACAATTCTTTCCTTTGTTTGTTCTGTTTTTCTTCATCACGAAACAAAACCTTTATTTAACTTTATTTTTGCTATGCATATTGTCTTCTATCATGCAAGCTAACTCTTCATTTACCGTTTACTTGTATTCATTGAAATGATGCGCTTTAATTCTCGAATTATGTTTTGCAACACAAAAAGATGCCATTGTAGAATACGAAGCTGGTGATGATTTTTCTTATGAATCCTCTTCGGAGGAAAGTTTGTAACAGATATTTAAAGAAAAACCGCACACATTTTCATGAAAAACGTTATAGTTTTACTGTCCCTCCTTACACTTTTTCCCTACCCTCGTATAAATCCATGGTTTTTGTTTTGTCAGCAGATAAGTCCAGGGCTTATCTGCGGAAGAATACAGTATACGACAAAATTCTGCATCCTCTCTGAACAGAATAAGATTTTGAGAGAGTGCTCATGACATCAATAGAAGTTATAATAAGCTTGGAGGCAACAGTTTCGGATCCAGGATTTGAAGCATTTATACCCAAATGTGTTCATAAATTTAGAATTAACTTTCAACCTTGAAATTTTGTTTCAATTGCAGTCAGAATTTTGTAAGCCTTATTTTCCACCCTTTAAACGGACCTTATTTTATATATATATATAAATTTTAACTTTCTGTACAACCTTGAAAAAAAGATATTACTGACATATTTTAATTATAATACATCTAGTAATTTTCGGCATTCTTCTACAAGAGAGCATTAGTGAACTGTAGTTTGATATCAAATTACGAGTTCGACTCCCGCCTCTGGCGGAAATTTATTTCCATTTTATCTCTGAATTTCTGAGCAAAACTCATTGCGTAATGCAACGCTAGCTCAAATCGATCGGGTTGTTTGGTTGAGCTAATTTCGTAGACGCATATGGGCGTTCTAAGTACCCCAAGACCCGCCGCGTGGGCCCATCTGAAAATATTGTCTCGGCAATTTGTTGGTTCTCCACGTTAAATATAAAATCCTCTCTCTCTCAAAGAATTGATAGACAATGATAATATGTTGGAAACTTCAAAATCGAAAAAAAAAAATACAGTTTTTATAAATCCTGTTATAGAAAGTACAGCATTCGGATGTTAGATCGCTTAAAGAGAAGAATTGGTGTTGATAAAATTCACTCGGAGAACTAATACATTGCATTTGTTCAACAAAAGATGCATCCACGAATCTTTGTGCTGCAGGAACTATGCATGCAAAGTTATATCAAACTAATAAAGCATTTGACGGTTATTACTCAAAAGTTGAAAGATACTGCATTATAGTTGAACGATCGTGAGCTTCTTGCTAAACTTTCAACAGGTGACGTAACATCTATTAAGTTATCATGGGAGCTGTTACAAGTTACAATCATTAAACATCAAAGGTTATTGATTAGAAGAAAAACAAGGTTTTCAATTGCTTTAAATCAGATAGGCGTTTATGTGTATGAATAAGGTAGGGAGGAATCTGACATTGCGTTTGAAGTTGGTAAGTTACAATAACATTTTGCATTAAAGTCATGTTTTAAGATTTACAGATAAGCTCCTACTAGTAGGTCCAGAATTAGAAAAACGAACTGTTGGCGAAAAGATAACGGTATTCTTTGAAAACGTCTTAGACAAGCATTAGAGACTGCTGTTGAACCTGACTCATTCATGAAATCATTTAATGCGGTTGCTTTACCAATACGCAAAGCAATTTCTACGGTGAAAAACTAATTCAGAAGCTACTTTACTGATGACTCCCAGAAAAATTCTGTACCGATATAATTGTTAACCTTAGCATGCTTGTTAATTTAACAAGACTTACCAATAAAGGATTTAACCTGCCAACATAATCATGTGGCCAAAAATAGTGTATTATAGAATTAACAAAAAGTCCAGCATAGCGGCAGAAACAGTCAAATATCATAAATGGCCGTAATTGTTGCTTCACTGTGTAAAGTTTATTACAATAGAGTTAAAGTGTGGAAATTAGGGATTTTAATGACCATACGAACAAATATTTGAATAAAAATATTGATGCCATTAGTTCTTAAATTTTCTCTTACTTAGTAAATAGCTTTATTTCAACTTAATAATTTCAGGTATAAATTCTATGATGCCTGTACTTCGTGATCTTGTACATAGACGTTTGTGACCAATCAGTGTATGCAGTGACCAAGCAAATTCAGTTGACATATTCCCAAGAATTTTGTCACACAACAGTTTTGATTGTTTGGAGGATTTCATATAGAACAGTTTCTGCTAAAAATGAATGGAGGAATAATTGATAAGAGTGGTTTAGAAGAAACGTTTGACGCTTTGGATTTATCTACCGCTGGAAAAGCTTTAGTAGTTAGTTAATGTCAATCACATCAATTCTTCTCGTTAATTTTTTTAATCTACAACATAATCATACATATTTTCATGTGTAATTAGTAGGGCTCAACTTAGGGCCTGATAAAGTACAAGTGTCTATCGATGGAGCTAATTTGCCAATTGGCAGGTATTTTTCTAGGCCTTGTAGAATTTTTTTTTTAACTTACAAGGAAGGACGTACTTGGCAATTTAAAAATGCACCAATCTCATTATGTCCAGGAAGTTAATATTTTTGGTATATTGAGAAAGACTTGTGTTTTAATCTGAAATTATTAAAAACTAATATTGTAGTGTACTTTCTTTCAACTATGCAGTTGTTTGTATGTGTAATTTAAAAGTACTCAAAATAAGCGCACATGAGCAATCAATTGTTCAAACCCATCCTAAGGGTGGCTAGAAGTGCGCAAATTAGATAATCCAATTTCATTTTTCTGAGGAATGGTATTGCAAATTAGTTTATTTATTTTCATAAGATCAATCCGAGAGTAGAAATTTGATTTGTACAAAGAAAGATTGGATTCGTTGAGGAAATACTTCCTTTGCCTTTGATCATTTTCATTACTCCGGATTGTTAACTTTTCATTTATTTGCTCTAATGATGCTTGAGTTTAGTTGCTCTGATTTGTACGATGAAATGAATAATCACCATTTTGCATTTCAGACAGCGCATGCTTTTTTTACTAATATTTGGAGGAGCTACCAATCTACTCAACCTTGCAGATGACTCAACGTTATAAAGATAGAAGGTCTTTGCTCCAGAACTAGCTGGAATTATATAAGAATATGAAAATGGGTTAATTGACACCAGAGTGGTAATTTAGTGTTTGCAAACAAGATGTATCATGGAACAAAGTCTGGAATACTAAAGCGATTCAAAAGTCTGACAGAAAACCCATGCATTAAAGGTAACAGATCTGTACTCGTAGTTGGCTTGTCTTTCATAATTCACATTAAATCTATGAAACTTATTTCTTCTACCAAAATAACAGCCTTACGCAAATTTGATATTATATTCAGCTATCATCAATGATCTTGGAAAAAACTTTGTTAGATGTAACATTATTGCTGATCGATATTACGAAAGCAGTCTGAAAGAATGTATCCTAGAACAGAAGGATTGGGGAATTCGAGGAGTGTCGAAATACGATTCAAGGCTGCCAAAAGACTTGCAAATAGTCAAATTAAAGAGGATCGAAATGAAAATCTTGTTGACAAATTTTTTAAGCTTTCATAAAAATACAGATCAATAACTTTTTGTAACAAAAAAAAGAAATTGCTGTACCAAACAAAGATGTGCATGATGAATAAATCAAGAAGTGCACAATCGAAAAAGAAGATGGTCGGTTGATAAGGCACACAACGAGTTTCAATAAAAAAGGTTATCTTAAACGTATTTGTGCGAACTGTTGATACTGATGTTGTTATTCTTCTTTCTGTTTTCCAACCAATAATCCCAAACTCGAAGATTTTTGTCCATTTTGGCACAGGATCATTTGTCAGGTATTTATTATTAAAGATATAGCAGAGAAAATTGGAGTTGATAAATGTCAATCACTACTATTTTTTCATGCTTTCACTGGTTATGACACCACACCAAGTTTCTTTATTGTGAAACCTGGATGACTGAGGATGATCCTTCAACAGATTATTTATCTAAGCACCTAAGGTACCAGCCAAGTCATATATCAGACGAGGATACATCTACACTTGTTTTGCTTTCTTGCTTCATGTTTATAAAAAAAAGTATCAAATCACTAGAAATCAACCGTTATAGAATGGAGAAGTTTGGAAGTGCGAGATAAGTTAATTCTAATATACTTCTCTTGCTTGAAACTCCAGGGAGGACTTTGAATTTGACCCATTGTCAAAGTTAATTGGGTCTCGGGATTCTTTCTATAGTAGAAAGAATATACGTACTTTTTGGTTTCCGATAACGCAAGTTTCCAGAGCTTTAACTCAATGAGAGTACATTGTATTCATATTATCATTATATTTAATATTCTGTCAATTTCTATACGATGTTGTGTTAAGTAGTCTTTTAAAATATTGTGAAGCATTAAATACATTTATCCATTAAATTCAGTGACTCTAACTTCGACTACTCCAACCTTCAATGGATGCATTAGTCGAGCATGTAAACTGAGGTGCTCTCCAAGGCGGATGGATTTGTGGAAGCAGTGTTGAAGTTATTTTGCCAGATAATACACTATGGGGATGGAAAACTAAAAACAATTCGTTAAATCCAAGATGGATTAATAGAATAAACATAAATGTAGACGTTGAATGTTTCACAACATGTTCGTTTTAACTTAATGTACACATTGCAATTGCATTAAAAAGGTCTTAAAAGTGTTTACCATTTCACAAATACGTACGGAGCTGTGAAAAAATTTGGTTTAGTGTTGTAGGAATATTATAGTTTATTATTGAGAACTTTAATAAATGTCTTTTAGTATAGTAAGGTTACTTGGGTGCTATAAAGATCCAATTACAACTTCTAACAAGAAACTTTGCAGTTTCACATTCAATGACATTGGATTGTAGTATACAGCCAAAACTTCACGGTTGTGCAATAAATTTAAATTTATGGCCTTATTTGGGGACATACAGTTCAATGAACCTTAAGAGGGCGAATAAAATTTTTTTCAAATTTTTAATTACTGATTCGTAAACGACGTTGAGGTTTGTTATGATCAAGATTTAATGATTGCACAATAAATTTAAATCTACCAGCATATTTGGTCATAAAGTCTTCATTTATGGAGATAATAATACTTTTTTTCAAAATTCTAACTGAAGATTCGAATTCAGTGATTTTTATTCGTAATATTCCCAAAATTTCAGGGTTGTACGAAAAATTTATGAAAATATTTGCGCATAATTGCCACAAAACCCAAAATCCTTGCCTCCGGGCTGATTTTTACTTCTATTGAAGGGAAGATGCAGAATTGCTAAAATTTCATCGACTAATCATGTGCATAAATAAAGACTAGTTTTGTACATAACCTCTAAAGGAATACCAGGACCTGGCTTGTAGGTGTTGGTTTTATTTACATTATCGCAGTTGTATTTGCACCAGCTATTATTTCCTTCGCACTCTATTGCAGAGAGCCAACATTTTGCATACAAGGGAATTTTTCCATTGGGCATCAGGCGTTGGAACTGTTTTAATAAGATCTTGTTGCCGGAAGCAGCCCCTAAATGATATTCTCATCGCCTTGGCATCCAAAACTTTACCAGTGTCCATTGAAAGTGTTCCTAACACAAAGTTCAATGAGGAAAATTGAGGCGCTGCCACGTGCAATGGCATGAAACAACGATATCAAAAATCTTGACACTCCTCTTAAATCAGCTGCAGTATCATCTATTGTTTTTTGTGCAACTTTCTTTGTAACATTGGCTATTTTCAAAACATTACCATTATTTTGCGTCATTCGTTTTGGTATTTTCGTAAGTGTCGTAAACCTTTCAATTCCTGAATGTTCTATTCCGAGAGTTCTCATCGTGTATATTGTTCATGAGCTCATATCATAGTTTTCTTTTTCAGCAGTGAACATTTTAGAGGTATAAAAGTCATTTTTTACTGACATTTACTTATTGAAGTTCACAAGAAAGTCTTTGCTTTTTGCTATTGTTATCTCTTACAGCTATGTAACATTTTTTCCATAAAGTGCCTGCTCGTTTTGTTTTTACTTTGCCTCTATCTACTTTTACCATGAGAAATTTCTGATCAGAAAACGCTATAGAACTCAACAAATATAAAATTTGACTCAACCAACCAATATTTTTGTTGTTATTAAATCTAACAAGAAGCCAAAAACAGCTTTAACTTGCGAATCCTGTCCGGTTTTTTTGTAATGCAATTGATTTTGTAGGGTCTCTAAGATTTTTTTTTAGAAGACCAAATTATACTACTTTAAAAAAAAATCAAAATTATGTTACTGCGTTAAAAATATTTAAATTAGTTAAAATATTATTTTTGATTTTTTGAAAATTGTTTGGGTGATATATTTTTTTTTAAAAAGCATCATTTTGAGCATTGAAAACCGTGACGGAAACAACAAATAACATTTGGGTAATTTTTCTAACCATTTTTTAAATCAAGTTCTTAATGACAACCTAAAAGTCAAAAAATTTAAAACATGTTATAGAATATAAAGTAACTGGAGAATTCCCCTTGTCAAATCCTCCTAGAGAGTTCTCTCTGAAAAATCACCCTGGTTAATTCCCCATGTGTTATGTGAAAGGTCAAAACAACAACAGATATGTCACAGCAAATACTTGGTGCTGTGCTGGCAAGTATATCTGAAGATGCTGCAGCAAACCTTCCTTCTACTTCAGCATTGAGAAGAAATATTCGAAAAGCACTAGAAGATAACAGCATGTCTCCCAATCCAATAATTCGTGAAGAGCTGTCCCTAGTCTTCCAAAATGCAACGGCAAATGAACGTTTTTTATTGTTTTATAGTGATGTAGGAAATTGTGATAGATTGTTTATCTTTGCTTCTGGTATTAGTGTCCAACTTCTAAACGAGTCAGAACATTGGTACGCAGATGGTACTTTTAAAGTTTTTCCTGTGGTCCTACCAATTGTATACGTTACACGCTCAACGCGGTGGTTCAATATTTCTTTGTCTTTTCTCACTCCTTCCAAATAAGACAAAACCTACATACATAAGGTTCTTCGAATTAATTTTAAATCGATTCAGCAATCAAAAGTTTTAAGGTATTATGGACGAATTTGAGAGAGCCGCAATCAATGCAGTGCAACATTTAAATGACTATATCGAAGTCAAAGGATGCTTTTACCATTTGTCAAAAAACATGCGGAAGAAAATACAAGAGTTTAGCCATCAACAACAGTACATCGACAACCAAGAATTTACATTGCATGCAAGAATGTTTTTTGCTCTCGTGTTTCTGCCACTGGACGAAGTTCATTGAAGGATTCGAATAGCTCGGCGATCTAGTTTGTGGCATGTATAATGATCATATGGATGACTTTTTGAGTATTTTGGGAACAACTACATCGTGCGATGCCGGAGAAATGCACCACACCGTCCTCAAATGTTTCAGATAAACTTGTGGGACATGTATCACATAACTTACAATAAGTTGCCAAGAACTAATAGTAGTACGAAGAGTTAGCATAGAGGGTTCCTGACACGAGTATCATCGCGCCCTCCTCTTTTATGAAAGCTTTTGCAAGCATTGCAGAACGAAGAAAGCACAAAGAGGGTCGAAATTTTACAACAAATTGTTGCTCATCCACCAGAAACGCAAAGGAGATTGGCAATTGTTGACGATTACGCAATTACATATACAATTACAAATTACAAATACATGCAATACTTGTGCTTTCAAGCACAACCTTGGATTTTAAAGACACGTAAACTTCTTTTGTTCTGTAAAGCTTTAGTTGTTGATTCTAGAGCAAATTTTTCACATAAAAAACATTATTAACTTTAATAATATATCTGACTAGTAAATTCGTTTCCTCTAAGAAAATATATTAAAAATGAAAGTAAACAGTGGATTCTTTATAAGGCGGACACAACTGGTCCATTTTAAAGATTTTCCGACAAAATTTTTATACTCTTAATACAACAATAAATGATATTCTTAAAAATATAACAAAAGTACTCTTCACCGTGTAACAGTTATTTTCTCATTCCCTGTAAACTTTTCATATGAAAGTGTGCCTCTTTATTTAAATTTGATTGTAGCCGCCGCTTAACTTGAACCTCCAGGAAGATTTGAAAAAAGCCCAAGTTAAACAGTTTTCAACCAAAAATCGAAAATAAAGGAAAAAATTGATGTTGGATATTTTCAAATAAAGAAGGGTGCTTCTAGTTTTTTAAACATATACATAAAACAAGGCTTGGAATATGTTTCAATAGGCGGTTGCTTTTTACGTGCCTATCCAAAAATAAAGCAATAATTCTTGAAGCTAACCTGCTGATCTCATCCCCGCCATTCTCTGCAAACAAACATACTGTCAAAAGTTA
>JAUZNK010003337.1:0-10965 GCA_035046665.1 Euphysa ruthae | reverse complement strand
GTTTTGTAAGAAAACTGATTATAACTTTATCCATCATGTTCAAAAACGAGCCTTACGGGTAATCCACAATAACTTTGGACTTGATTTTAAAGAATTGCTTCTCTTGGAAAATGCAGTCAGCGTTCATGAAAAACATTTACAGAGTTTAATGACAGAAGCATATAAATCAACAAACTATGTCAACAAACTAAATCCCGAACTAATGTGGGATAGTTTTTCCTTAAAAAATGTACGATACATTCTCAGTAATTATTTTATTTTGAATCTCCCACCTGCAAGAACATCTAATTATGGCACAAACTCATTTATTTTTAAAGCTTGTTTTCTTTGGAATAGTCTTCCCCTACGCTACAAAAGCTGCAAATCTTTGCCTTATTTTAAATCAGCTAATAAGACATGAATCTGTAAATCATGTACATGTCCAATATGCCGTTAATTATTAATATATAATTATATTCATATACAACTATGTAAGCGTTACCAACGTTAAATAAATGAATGAATGAATGAATATCCATATCGAGAAGCTCGTCGACCGCGAATACTCTCAGAAAGTGTGGAACGTTTTTTGCAGCCCAATTTTCGAGCCGCATGATTTTTAACATATCTAGTCCTTAATGTCAGTTGTTTTACTACGATCCATGGCTACCTCTACATCTGACGAGACCAGACCACAGGAAATAATTGTCACGGGATGGGCTGGTGCTTCTGCGAAAGTGGCGGAAATTGAAAATGATCTTTTATGTGTGAGACTCCAATGTGCACCTTGTGATCCATCGGCCGTCAAAACAAATTTGTAAATTGCGGTACCTCCCGCATAGCTTGCAAAGTCGATAAGATGTCTGGAAAGATACATTCGTGAGACAGAATAACACTTCAAGTTTGTTCCGTTAAAGATAGACTTGTAGGTGATCTTAGGCACTTCTCTCGAGGCAGCGGTCAGTTGTAGATGAGTCAGTCTATATTTAGCAAGGTTGCTGGTGTTTTCTGTTATGTTCCCATCAAACACCGATGCACGCACTACAATTAAGCTGTTAGGCAGAGAACTGCTCCATATATCCTCCGGATTAAACAGAGTGTTGTCCGTTTCTTTTAGCTGGTAGAAGAGAATCCTGTCCATAAGGTACAGAGATTTATCTGTCGGCATACCCTCTATCAAAAAATTTGTGGCCGCAGGTGTAATTTCTACAAGCTTGGCAAACCAGCGGGCAGATGTGATTCTAATAGCTGCTCCAGCCACCGCTTCGGTGGCAATCAACGTAAACTCTGGCTTCCCTCGAGTTAAGGACAACGACAGGGCCATATCTTTCATTCAAAACCGTTTTTGTCGTATCATCCCCAGAGACGGGCGGAACGCCACAATTACTGTAGGTGCAGCGTTAACAGCTGCCTCTGCTACCACGAGATTCTTTCGAGCAACAAAACCAGTTTTGGCTTCACCTTTAGTCCCGAAATGTGACTAGGTGTCTGGATACCATCCTTCAAGCTAACCAGCACCATTCTCACCCCAGTGTTTTTTTTTCGACAATAGTAGCATTGTAGATAAGGGTGTCGCTGCTCGTCGAGGTTAGACATGGCTCGACCAGATTCATCGGTTCGAGTGACTTTCCTAAACAAATCGTGCGCAAAAATTTTGGTCAGCGCTAATTTATCACCAGCTACGATACTGCCTGCAGTACACACCGCCTGAGATTTTACTTTAACATAGCTGTCGGAAAGATCGATAAATCCACGGTCAGCGCCCTCTTCGAAACGAAGTTCGTTTGTGTGATATAGGTCACCTTTTGCTTCTACAAGCTCGTGGTAACTCCTGATTATATCATTCTGTGTTAAGGACACCACCATCAAACCTGTGAGCTCGGGTAGATGTGTGTTAGGATTGCTCTTTTCATTAACAGCTTCCAGTTCAGTGTTTTATATGACGTAAAAAAGCCCACGTGTCTAACAAGGATGTATGCTGACTCACAGAATCGGGCACACAGCAGTGAGCCCATCACGTCCAAGATTCATGAAATTTTCCTTGGTGGCTGCTGTTTGAGCCGCAGCCTTCAATCCCTTTTATCGAATCCTTTATTTTAAGAGCCGCTAAGACAGCTTTTTGAGCCATTGGTAGAGCAACCTTGGCAAATTGACTGTAATAGGCTTGATTCTACAACAAAGACTTCCAAAAAAGCCTATGCATCCTCTCACGTAATAGGATAATGCTCCACTTGCTTGGTAGTAGTGATGAAGAAAGTGGCGGCTTTTTGTATCAGTAGTAAGCTTTACTGGGATTCTCATTTCGTTTTTTATAATGTCCCATGCTCCGTCATGACCTCCTTACTCAGGGAGATCGATGGCTTGATTTAATAGCTCAATATCACTTCCCTTTTGCTGTTTTTCGTCGTCACTATCTCTCATGGTCAGATGCTCAAGAAAAGTTTACACCATCAACTTCTTCATCAGACGTTAGTTGTTCAAAACATGAATAACATTGTATTAGTGGCTTCGGTAGCATCCTAGGAGTTCATTTTAAAAATTGTCGAATGCTCTCAGGAATCTTTGATGAGGCTACCCCTGCTGCCGAAGCATTTCACCGAGCTCTTCTGCTCCAGGTGGAACCTCGCGAGCCCTTAACAATATAGCGGGGAGCTGTCACGAGTTTACTATCTTGAAATGGTTAATCATCGATTTCAATTTCACAGCGCTCGTTAAACCTAACTTTGCTACCTTGTAGCTGAAGGTGTATATCGACAAGCCTCTCTATTTCACGTCTGGAAAGAGATGAACCTAATACTTTCCGTACTAAATCGAAACCTTCACGCCTTTTGTTTAATGCTTGCTCTGCCTGCAATATCGACATCTCGTTTTTAAATTTGAGCATCTAATGTTGACTACTAATAGAATGGTCTCCGTCTAGTGCAGCAAAATGCTCCTCTAATGGTGCCTTAAGCTGAATCGCATTTTTCAGCCATTTTCGTTTCTCCTGGGCAAACTCATGTCGAAGTTTTGCTTTGTCCTGCTTTTTCTTGAGATCGTCTATGTTTGATTGTGTTGGATGTGCTTACGTGCGTGATTCGGCAAACTTGTTAACTGCTGCTTATATTACGACTGCGAGATCGTCCGCTGTGAGAACAAGTGCGTTTTTCAATGTATTGGTACTCATTTGAACTCAGTATATTAACGTATACATAATCTTACATACAAATAACTATCAAATGGAATTCAGGGTATTAGATACTTGCCATTACATCCAGCGAGGATTCCCATATGTGGACCGACATTGTGCGGTAAAAAAACGTTCATTCAGAACCTCCTACTAAACCATCAGTCACAGTATAAAGCGCTATACCGGCCGAACCAACCAGCGTATTGTAAAATCATCACCGCTTTCAAAGCCAGAGGCCTTCCGGTTACGACTTATACTTCTATTTCCGAAGAGCCAATTGATTTCGACCTTTAAAAGAAGAACATTTTCATTGTGGATGACCTGATAGAGGAGGCAGAGTGTTCGAAGAATTTCGGCTACCTTATAAAGGGTGTGAGTCACCACGGCAACACTGTACTCATCCTCGTATTTCATTGGTGTTGCGGTAGTGGAGGTGCATGGCGTCAGCTTTTACAAGTGGACTACAAGATGCCGTGAATCTTTACGGCGTTCAAAATTGATTTCGATTTTCTATTATGGAGTATTTTGATCCCTTGCGGTGCATCAAGTTTTTTTAAATTTGTAGTTTTAAAATTTTATATTTTATTTATTTCAATAAATAAAACATAAAAATATTCTGAAGGAGATTCGGTGCCATCGAAGTGACTGATATCTTAATTCAACGCCTTAGATCACAGAGCCACGTCAACATATCCTAAACACATATTTAAAACTTAACAGTTTTAAAACTTTTTTTTCAAATGGAAAACAACCAAAGTTGGCTGAAAATTTACAATACCAATTATATATTTTAACGAAACTGTCCTTAAATAGATTTACTTTTGCTCAATTTTTTTATGTGCATGAAACCGTCCTCGTCTACAATAGTATTTGCCTAACTATATATTTACGTGAAGAAGGCTGCTAGAAGTCTGATGATCTCCTAGATCAACAGATGCTACGCTATTCAACAAATACTACTGCTCGAGTTTCTGAATATCGAAAAATCAAAAGCAATTACAAACTAAAACGTATATGTAGTGGCTGTAAAAGTTCCACACATCAATCTTATGATCGGTCACAAACATGTCCAGCGTGGGAGAAAGTATGCATGAACTGTAACGCTAAAAATCGCTTCGCCAAAGTCTATAGACAGAAGACATCTGAACATGTTAGCGAACTTATCGCTCATTTCTCAATCAACGACCAACTTATTGGATTAGCGTCATCTGTAAACAACACTATTCAGGAGAATAAAATCACTCCTATCTACAATAATAAAGATTACAGACAAACATACATTACTTCGATCTTCCCAGAAAGTGATGCAAGTACATGTTTAGGTGGAACAGTTCACTTAAACTAGCCTAATACTCATCGAAACAGTCTCATAACCTGTTACGAGTTACAGCTGACTTGGAATCTATTCATGTGTGTAATTTATTCCAGTAGTTTCAAATCGGTGGCAACTACGAAACAAGCGTTATATATGTGTGGCAAAATAAAACGTATATATTTCAGTTGTCAAGGTTGTCTTGAAACCATCATCCCAAACTCATTTTCATACCTTCCAAAAATATTAGACACAAATATTTTATGTGAATGATGTCAAAACGTCATTTCCTACAAAACCTGACAAACGTCCGATATACCCAAACTAAAAAGTTATATAATCGAACAGTTTTCTAGTAATGCTTTCAATAAGTCACCTTTATTTTCTACAATGAATACACTTCCTGTCGACATTCATCTCAAACTTTAGTAGCACACCATATTCAAAACGGGGTTACTGAGCCTATCCATATCGAATATCGTTTATCGTGGTGCAGTCGAATGGTCGTATTGCAAAAAAAGATGGACATCTTCGTCCAATAGTAGGTCTGCAAAAATTAAATTTAAAATTTGAGTTTAAAATGTGATCATAAATCGCTGCCAGTCACCATTCCAGCTCATTGTCAGATTTCTTCTAACTTCAAGAAAATTGTGCTTGATGTTGTAGATGGTTTTTATATAGTATCACTCAATGAAGCTAGCCTTTCACTTACAAAATTTATCACTGAATGGAGTAGATTTTGTTGCACCCGACCTCCCCAAGGATATTTAGCAGCTGGAGATGCTTATACACGACGTTACGATGACATCAAATCTATTCCACAGAAAGTAAAATGTGTAGACAATACTCTCTTATACAATGATGACATCGAGGCATCATTTTATCACACTTGGGACTATCTAATGTTATGCTCGAACAATTTTGCTGCGATGAAGACAACTTTGCAGGTCTAAAATTTACATCTAAAGGAACTCAACCATCCGACCACATTCTCTCAGCGATACAAGAATTCCCAACACCGAAAGATTAAACAGCTGCACGATTTTGTTTTGATAAATTTTCTGATAAATCAAATAGCTGGGGCTTGTAATGTAGTGCAGATAAAGCGCCCAACTGTAACAAAGATGGTTGGAAATTGATATTTACGGGCGGAATAATCACGAGAGGAAGATGAAGCTTTAGCCATAACGTGGTGTTTAGAACATTAAAAATGTTCACACTCGGTTGCAAGGAGCTTGTTGTCTCCTCAGAGCATCGTACATTACTCGGTATATTTAGAGACACAGAGCTAAGTTCGATTTCAAGCCCAAGAGTCGCAATTCTCAAAGAGAAAACACTTCATTTCGAACTCATTATTCAGTACGACCCTGATAAATGGCATCATGGTGCTGACACATGCTCAAGAAATTCAACAACATCACCAAAAACTGACCATATATTTCACATTCTGAATAAACAATTATCAAAGTCTGACTTTGAAATTCTAAATTAAATAGAAGATTGGATGCAGCAATCTTATTCGAGAACCCTCGAGCCAATCAAAGATTCAGGTGAAGATTTGTTTATAACAAATAAACATTTGGTTAGCAGCTGTGAAACTGACATCAATTATAATCACTCAGTTGATATCGTAAAATCAGTTTTCCCAAAATGCCCTACCCAACTTTATACTTTATCTATTATTAAGCGACTATTGGGAAATAGGACATTATTTATCAGGTAACAATTACATTGTATTTATAAGTGGCAGAATCGTTATCCCTACTTCATTATGAAATAGTGTTCTTAAAACGTTACATTCTGCACATCAAAGCATTTCGAAAAAGCTATCTAGAGTAAATGTCTCAATGTATTGGGTTCGATTCAGTGGTTGGTTACGTATATTCTTTTTTTGACATCATCTAGCCACTAGCGAAAGCCTAACAGAGTGTTGTTTCACGTCATATAGATCACCCAAAGAGTTTGCCTCAAATAGAGGACCAGGAAGATTTTTGTTGAGAAATCGTCGACACATTCGTCAATGCAACCATCATATCTCAGTACCAATAGTCCATCCGCGCCTGCCGATAAACAGCCTGACTAAATCGGCAAAAAAACGTTCCGAAAATTTAACTCGAACTTCGTAGATTACAAGGCTACAACGAAGCTGATTTAAAAGAAAGTCGTAACCGTCCAGGGGATAGACGAGCAGGAAAGTGACAGTGATAGTATTGACAATCATCGTGTTTTCTTCAGTTCTCTATTTAACATTCCAAATAATGTTTGACATTTTAAACAACATGTGTTAGTCACATATGCATACCACATCACACCCCCAGTAGAGATGTTGTAACATGTATAATTTCTGGATATTGTTCGCTAATTTCTAACGCCCATTTGTGTCTACGAAATTCGCTCAACCAAACAACCCAACCAATTTGAGCTAGCGTTGCATTACGCAATGAGATTTTACTCAGAAACTCAGAGATAATATGGAAATAAATCTACGCCAGAAGAGTGGGAGTCGAACTCGTAACCTTTCGCTCCGGAGTCAAACATCCTACCAACCTGCCAACTCGGCTATTAGGTCACGTAATAAAATAAATTCGAACAAAAGGTTGGAATAAAAATACGACGGTATTCCTATGACTATCACTATGATTTAACCAAAATGAACGCATGTTCAATTTGAACTCAAAACTTTATTATGAGGAATCACTTGAAAAAATTTTATATAAAAGATTTGAACTTAAATTTACAATACTGTATTATATTTAATTTTTAAACATTTATTTTGTTGTATTTTTATTGATAGTGAATAAATATCGATTTACTTACTTACAAAAAATAAAAAAATCACGAGAGAAAAGGATAAAAACAACAAGAATAGAATAAATTTGTTTGAGGAAATTAGCAGGAAAATTAGTAATGAAGTGAAGAACGATTAAGTAAATTAGATATTGAAGGGATTAACATAATGAAATAATTACTTGTTTAAAGAGGGTTTATCTTACTTAATGTGTAGTGCCTCTTTAAATGTTAAAACGCATGTTGCTTAAGCCTATTTTAAAAAATATTGCATTACAATCAAAACTTTCTGTGGGAGTAATGCCATGTTGGTTGTTTAAGTATTTCTTAATTCGAAAATCGATGAGTTGGAGAGGATAGGTTCGAAAATCGATGAGCTGGAGAGGATACGTTCGAAAATCGATGAGCTGGAGAGGATACGTTTGAAAAATTAAACGTATCAACAAAAAAAAATACGCTGACGAAATGTCTGAGATGAATGCATGAAGATCAACAGAACAACTGTTGTGTTTTTCTGTGATATTGACAAGTAGAAAAAAAGTATACAATACTCTATCAATGCAGTCATTATAACCCGATAGTTAGTCAAACCTGAAACAAAATGCAACGAAAGGTTTTTTAGTTGATTATGATATTTTCATATGGTATTGATATCATATCCAAAATCGGACAAAATTCGATTTTGGGTAAGATTTTCGTTGGGTAAGTTTATTTAAGTTATACAGTTTTGATAATGTTAGCTAAAACTTAAAGAAGTAAAATGCATTCTTTCTAATTCGTATAAGCAATTATCTTTTCATAATAATACGACTAACACGCTGCCTCTCAAGACTAATCCTTCGACAATTTACAATAATTAGTTTTGTATAAAAGACTTTCCCTTACCCTTATTTAATACACCGGATTTTAATATATAGCAAATATTTCCTGATATTATAATAAGTCTTGCTCAGAAACTCATAACATGAAAAATAAATTTTCGCCAGATTTGGGAGTCGAACTCGTAACCTTTCAATCCGTAGTTCGACGCCTTGCTAACTGAATAAATGCTGCCTTGATTTCTGGCTCTTTTTCGAGATATCTGTGAGAAGGTGTGGTGCATTAATTTCTGACCGTAAAATCGATGTGTTGGCGTGTCGCCATTTAAGAATAAGTATATAAATTTCATTTGTGAATAAATTTAAATGTGTAAAAAAAAATTAATCAGGTACTTTTGCAACGTTCACAATGCATTGGAATAATTAAATGCTATTTTGTTATCAGAAAATACAATAATGAGATGCACACAGCTGACTCCGTCTTGACTGAGTTTAAAAATACGACAGGCATCAGGAATTAAATGATTAAAAAACCAAAAAGAACATCTACTGAAAAATTCCCCTTTATTATACTCAGTTCTTTTTTTAATGATCAAGTTGATAAATATAGATGGATGGAGCCTTTTCTATTCTCACGTTATTTAAAGAAATTATCGCTGAATGACACCGCGACTGATATGTGATTACGACACAACAAAGCAGTTAAAAATTTGGATACGATGCATTAAGTATATTTTTTGGTTAATAGACTTACTTTATTTGTAATTTTTTTCTCTGCTAGATCTAAGGGATGGAAGTGACAAGTCCGTTCGTACTCATTTGGGTTTGTTATAATTTTTGCGATTTTGGTCAAGAAAATCACTTTTACACCATACGTCAAATGTGAATTTGTTCTAAAATTTGATAAAAGTCTCATATAATACATGTAGATTCTGAATCTTTGAAGATTAAGTTAAATGGAAAAAAATTTTATCTTTCAACCAGTCTAAAAAATCTCGGAGTTTAATTGACGAGCACTTGTCATGGAAATCTCATATTGATGAACTGATTTAAAAACTAAACAGATCAAACAACATGCTTTCTAAAATATGTCATTATGTTAATAGTAGTACTATTCTTTCACTTTATTTTGCTTTATTCTCTCGGAAAGCCTTAATTCAGTTAAATTTAGGCAAAAACTGGTTTTTCAAGCAATCATGAGCAATCTATTATAGAGCTTATATGCCATTAGTTAACACTAATTTTAGTTAACAAAAAAAAAAAAAAAAAAAAAAAAAAAAAAATATGTATATATATATATCACAAGCAGTTATAAATATTGATTCTATACCCTTGGTATATTCAACTATATGTTTATCGTTTGGTTAATAGACTTTATTTATATATATTTTTTCTAGATCTAGGGTGTGTAAGCGAGAATATAACATGCATATAATTGTTTGTAAAAATTTTTCTTGCCATTTTTCAGTACTACGATCATTCTTAGGACTTGTTACACTATGAAAATATATAATTACCGTGTTTTCTTACTTTTAATTAAATAGAATCCAAGTTTTTCAATCAAATTTTTACCAAATTCTTTATTTCAAAAACCTTGGAAATCCATGGAATCTAAAACATTGATAAATATAGGAAAAAAGAGGAATTTTCTACATTTTTTTAGCACAAAATGATAAATTAAAAGTCTTCTTCAATTTTATTTGCAGAATTTAACAGAAACCCTTCGTTCAGTTCAATTCAGTTCAATTGGGTCACGTGGAAAATATTATAGGACTTATGTGACATTAGGACATCATATTAATTGAAAAAAAACATGGATACAACGCCCTTGGTATATTAAATTTTAGGTTTATCTTTTGGTCAACAGACTTAACAGGTGAGATGAATGTGACAAGTCCGTACTTATTTGGGTTTGTTATTATTTTTTTCGGTTTTGGTCAATTAAATCACTTTTATAACACGCGTCAAATGTGAATTTGTGCTGAAATTTGATATAAGTCTCATATAATATCCACATGAATGTAGCTACATTATACTTTCGATTATTTATTTCTATTTTGTTCTCTATGTCTGGTGCACGATTCTCCTTTACTGCAATGTGCTTCAATAATGCAAAACTTAAGCGACTTAATTAAAATGATTATAAAAATCTTTAAAATTTACTAATATCATGACAATCATTGTTTCTTTTTGTTATGATTTGTTGGGAATGATAATGTTGGCATGAAAAAGAAGTTTCAAAGTTATAGGCAATGCTTTGCGCCATTTATTAGAGATGCACCAGTCATGTAGTCGACCTTGGGTGCTTTTGAAGTATTTACAACTTTCTAGTATTCTTTCTTCCGAAATTAGTGAAAATTTTATTTCATATTCAGCATTTTGTAAAATATAAAATTTTTCCAATTTTTTCATGCGCCTTAAGAAATTTTCATACTAAAATACCTGCTGGGATGGAGAGGAAATCTTTGAATGCTCCTGCAGTGGAAGTCAACTTGAAAAATATTTGTTTTTTTTTATTGTCATTTCCTCTCTATCAAACCAACCCTTATTGAGTCTCATGGCTTTGGGCCATTTTGGTTTGGAGCAATTGTATTGATTAGTATAATTTAAAATTATACCTCCAACGATATGTTATCCAATTTTACATGAGTTTGTTTAATTATCACCTAAGAAAATGACTGCCTTTTGTTTAACGAAAATTTTTCACAGTCGCTGGACAAAAATTTTTTTTGATTTTGTTGTCCATAACTTTCCAGCGCTTTGACGGGCAGATTCACTATTAGGCTAAATTTTAGATAACTTTACGTATAAGTATATAGATTTGTAAATAAAACATCATTTGAGATTGATCTCGCAACATATGCTCAACTCCTAGCGAGACTACTCTCGCTAGGAGTTGA
>JAUZNK010003336.1:0-10966 GCA_035046665.1 Euphysa ruthae | reverse complement strand
GCCAGATTTTCCAATGAAAGACAAGCTTGTTTTATTGACTGGGGGATCAGCACTCCATTCTGGGATAAATGCTTTAGTACTTTTTGTTTCTATATCTTCCATATCTGTATCAGAAGAGTCTGACTGAATTATTTCTTCTTTTTCAGAATTTTCGCCATCTGAAAGATCAGATACAATTTCTTCACTTTCAAGGCCATCCTCAGCCAGTTCAGATAACTCACTATCCTTATACATAAATTCTTGCAATTCTTGCACAGTATATACTCTCTTCTTACTACTCTTTGCTACTGAACTTGAACATGAGGTGCCTGTAAAATCGGCATTTTTTTTTATAGGGTGTAAAGAGCTGCTTATTATATGAGCAAAAAGCAAAAGGGAGTGAAAGTCCAAAATTTAAAAGATTTTCTCACGTAATATTACGTGAAAAACAAAGCAAAGCAAACTGTATTATATATGGATGTAATATTACGTCCGGGATATGTTCAGCCCGTAATTGGCTTGACGTAATATTACATTGCAGACATTTTAGTAACATTTTCAGTCGACGTAATATTACGTCAGGGACTGTTAAAGGGTAAAAGACATGCGTCCCAGAAACATCAATCGTCAACATATGAAGGACACTTTAGTGTATTTAAAATGTCAGTCATGTATCAAGATTTTGGATGCTAATCAGTCTATTTGTGAGGAGAAGCAGGTTTATCTGATGTTATAATATGATTTTATATTTAATTTTTTAATTTTTTAGTTTTTTTTCTTTTATTAAATTTTTATTTATTGAACTCGGTATATTTTTTTTAGCTTTGAAAAAAGTAGCATGTCTGGCTCCCAAGCTCGTTTTGAGTATCGACATGAGGTATCTACTGTAGCACACCCTCATGCAAGTTCTTCAGCCGAGTACCTCACTAAACTAAACATTGAAACACCGCCACTTGTAATTCGTGGAACTGGTATAATCTGCACGATCGGTGGGTATTTTACTGGGCTACTGGAATAGCCAACAGATCTATAAATTTATCCATGTCTGTCCTAAAACGCTTTCTCAAAAATCACTCACAAGTTTTTCTGAAGTTTTTTTATGAAGTTATCATTTGTAAGAAAAATGATAATTTTCGATATTTAAAAAAAAACTTGGTATTTTATCCAAACATTGTTATTTAAGCCTAAAAACAATATTTTGGGATTTTTCTTGAAATCTTTTTATTACTTGTTTTTTAAATTTACATGATGTCAGTTAGAGGACCATAAAAACAGTGACGAACCCATTTTTTCATTCAGAGTGACATTTTATAGATTTTCTGGACACCCGTTCATTTTCTTAAAAGAAAATTTGAAAAATTTTAAATTATGCATAAATTTAAAGACCAAGGAGGGTATATCTTGACATATATGGCTACCTGTCAAAAAAAATTTCTTTTGGTACAGGGCCTAAATATGACCTTTTTTTCACCAATTATGATGTTTTGGAAATTTTCTCAAAGTCCATAAACTATTTTTGTTAAACAGTATCTTTTGACATCAATGACCACTTGTGTACTTTTCCTAAATATAGCCATTTTTTATCTTCAATGATGTTTTAAAAATTTTGTTGGAAATATCCGTTATTACCAAATCAATCCTCCAGATTTTTTTATCACTGTTCCTAAATGTAGCCGTTTTTTACCAAAGTTTCTCATAATGATTAGGTTAAGAAGCAGGAGTTTCTATAGATTAAAATATTTTATTGTTTTTTTATGGATTTACCCCATGTTTTATTCCAAAAAAATATTCAAAATTCAAGATTTTGTTTGTATATTTGAATCTAGAGAAAATTTATTCAATCCCACATTAAAAAATTAACCCCTACGCCCACATTAAATTTCAGTGATCGTTTTTAATTTTACTGACTTTTACAAAAGTCAGTATAACAAAACAAGTATAAACAAAAAAATTCAAAAGTCAAAATAGTGAAAACGATAATTAAGACATTTACCAATCAAATTCAGTTAATTTTAAATTATATAAACTCGCTGTTAGTGAGTTATGAATTAAAACTCACCAAGCCACTCTGAGTGACTGACGTGCAAAATCAATGTTTTATCTAGCAGTTGACACCGGCTCACTGGGTTGAATGAGTTAACGTGTTTATTTAAATGAAATATCTGGATTTTGCATTACTTATTTGTACATCAGATATTGTACACACACACACAGAGACACAGACACACACACATACATACATGCTTGCTCTCATAGAATTTTAACTGATATGCCAAGTTTGACAAAAATATAAATTCTCTTTTCTTTAAAATTTAATTCAAATTTATGACTTCAGGTCCTTCTTGCAAAGAGGTTGGACAGCTCAAGGATCTTATTGATAATGGTTTGAATATTGCAAGATTAAACTTCTCTCATGGTACTTATGAAGTGAGTAATTCACAATAGATATATGGCTCTGTTTACATTTCAGTGCTAATTATCAAAAATTGCTACTTTATGGCTCTTTGCTCATTAACAATGCAGCTCGTGGATAGCTCAGGCAGTAGAGACTCCCAATCGTAAGGTCTGGATTTTAAATCCTGGTAATGCCTACTCAGCATAGGAGTACAATTTTGGTACGGTAGGTTTGGAGATTCTAGCTGTGCAGGAGGCAATTAATGAAAAAAGTTTTCCTCATTTTTAATATCCGTGATCGGCATTTGCATAGGATGGCATGGCAAAGTCAAATATATTTGTAGAACTCAACCCTTTGCTCAACATAGGCAAAATTCTAATGCATAGCCTGTAGACAAGCTTTTTATTGCAAAATATAAAAACCAAAAATATCTCTTTACACTATTGGTCATAACTTTTAATATATTAAGTGTAGAAGTTCATTGAGGGCTCATTTTTTTAGGTTATACCCTTGGCTACTTAAAATTGTTAAAAAAAAAAAAAAAACACCACCCCAATCTAATCACTTGCCGTATGCCATCTTTAAATGAAAAACTTGAAAAAAGCTTTAAAGACAAATTTTTCCACAAGAAAATGTAGTCGAAGGCCATGGTATTTTTTTGGAGGCCATTTGTTTTTCCCAATGTTTTGAAACTTTACAGCAGCCGAACCAGTTCTAAATCTATGGCACTATCAAACTTTTCTAAAAAAAAAAATTTGTTAAATAATTAATATAATAGGCTTACAGTCCTTTAGAAGTCATCTATCAGTCGACAATTGCCTTCAGAGTGGTAGCACACATGAACAGAAATTTTTAGGTATTATAACCTTGCTTTTATTTAGGCTCAATTTATTTTTTCCACCGTACCGTTAAATTGTCATAAAGACCCATATCATTTTTCAGTAATTAATTTGACTAGTGAGGCCAGAAGGTAAAGTCTACTAGTTTACAAACTTCTGCCCAATAGAAACTTCTCAGGTTACATAGTAGCACAATTGTGTGTATCTTTATTTCTTGTTTCTTTATTAAAAAAGAAGTGAAATATTTTTACTTTATTTTGCTCCCTTTTACCAAGGTATTATGGGAAAATTTTAAATCAATTTTTTCTTTTCATAAGGGAAGAAAGTATATCTATTTTTTTCAATATAATTATAAATCATTTTTATTAAATATATGTCAAACAGTTATAAATAACATGGACACCAACAAATAATCAAATAACATACATCCTCTAAATTATTTGACTATTTATTGTATCTCTAGATCAGCTATGAAAGGTATAAATTAAGTATACAAATTACAATTATAACAATTAAAATAAACAATGGGATATTTGGTTATTGAAGTGTTTTGTTTTAAAAATATTCTAAAAGAAGCCATTGCTGTTATTTTCCTTCGTTTACTAAAATAGTTATTGTGACTTGCTTCTTTTTACCAGATTATTTCACAATTCTGTTGTTACTTTTCCCTTTTACCAAAATAGAACGTAAATGAAAATAGTTGAAGGAAATTTCGATTTTTTGGTGGCCATTTTTTTTCCAATGCTTTTAATATGATTGAGTCGCCAAAAAACTTCTAAACCTACGGAATTTTTCTGAAACAAAAAAATTCACCAAAATCAGTCTTCAGTCTATTAGAAGTAATTGTCGAATATTGTTTTCAAAGTGAAAGTGCACGAATCCCAAATCATTCCAGGATGGGATATTTTTATTACATCAAAATTCCAGAATAATCTAGGAATTGCACACTAAGGGTTAAGAAAAATTTTAACGTTATTTATTGTAAGATTTTGTAAGAGTTTCTTGCACAAGAAATAAATGAAATCTGGCGTCTAAAAATTTAGTCTTTGAATCTCATTAACAAAGTTGTATTCTAATTTGTATTCTATATTTTACTATTATTGCAAGGTTTTTGTTTTATATTCACAGGGTTAATTAAAGAACTTTAAATTCTTTCAAGTTCAGTAATTTTTAATTAAATTGTTTTTCGTGAGTTGAGTTTCCGCGAGTGTTTCTCTACTAACTGCTCTGTCCTTTGTGTGAGTCAGTTTATTAATTTGAACTATCTTTGTTATAGTATCATCAGCAAATTATCGACAATGTCCGTGAAGCTGCAAAGGACTCTCTTCCATATGCAGTGGGTATAGCTCTCGATACAAAAGGGCCAGAAATAAGAACTGGAATTATGAAGGAAGTAAGTTTAAAAAAAGATACCTTTTAGAATAGAAAGAAGATTTCCGCAATTTATGCAATAAAGGTTCGAATGTCTTTACAAGCACCTGTTTTTTTTCCATCAATTAGATGTTTGCATGTATATTTTAGCTTATTTAAAACTTACAAAATAATCTTTTTTATTTTAACACTTCCTTGATTTAATAGCACTATGATTTTCATCTTGGTAAGGTGGATTGAAACTCACTTCTTCTGCACTGTGTAAACAAATCATAGCTCTGCAAAATGAGTAGCAACTTTAGATAAAAAGTATAACAATGGGAAGAAAAAAAATAGAGTAACAATAAAAATTAAATAAACTTGCTGACGAGAGCTAATGTATAATCGTTACATATTTACAGTCCAAGTGTTTAAAACCTATTTAAAATATCAACTGAAATAAAAAAAAATAATAATATGGCATGGAAGTTTTTAAGTCAATCTCTCAAACATATCTTTATAAATAAGATTACAATAAGATAATAGTTTAATCTTTTTTTTTTTTTTTCATTTAAGTCATTTTCAATCTCACATTTGCTATCATAAATAACATTACATTTTAAATTGATATTAATAACATCCCACTTAGTAAACATACTACGTTTTACGAGACATGATTTCTGAGAATCAATCGCTTATATCTTTTTATTTTCAAAATAAATTTTTATTTTTTAATGATCAATTATTTTTTAAATTTATATATACTGCATTATACGCGGAGCCTTCAAACTGGCTAACACCCTGGATTTGTATAGCAATCTGCATATGTTTTGCAATATAGATAGCTGGAACAAGAAAATTCTTGAAACTGGGTATTTCTTCCACTTTGGCTATATTAACTTGACATCTTATGGGTGTTTAGGCAAATTACCAAAATGCCAAAATCTATTTTTAAACAAGGCCTAGTTCAAAAACAACTTATTCTAGACCTTAATAAAAACCTCAAAACCTTATTTGGAATCCAAAAAACCTAATGCTATACAAGGTATTGGTAACATATGTATATTGTATAATAATTTATCTTGCAAGTCTTTAATTATCACGCATCATATATAAGTCATCAGAGTATACAAGATGTGATTTACAAGTCTTAGCAACAAGACTTTCTTTGGAGACCTAGGACCCATCCAATAATAAGGCCGCTATCACAGATACTTTTGCTGAGACATTCCATGACAAACTATACTAGGAACTTGAAAATGAAAATCTTTAAAAAAAGGGAAGGTATTGTAAACTAGTTTATTTTTATAACATTGTCCAGGGAAATTATCTTAAATTACTCTCTAATTTATTGTGTAAACTACATTGTGCGAATCAATTTCAACAATTTCAAAATATTTAAAACTATTAAAAATAGTTCTACCCTTTTTGAAATAAAGCCAGACACCAATAGGTATCAAAATTCTGAAACTCAGCATCACTTCCAATAACTTTAATTTTAAATTTTTAATATACAAAGCCAAACGGCATTTTTACAATATTAGACACAAAAATCTTAACATTACTTTCTAACATTCAAAAATAACTCTTGTAAAAAAATAATTGAAATCAAATAATCAAATTGCTCTGAAGATTAGCTAGTAAAACTTCACGTAGCTTAGAAACTTTTACTAATTACCCTTTCTGAATGGAACCCATCTATGTATACAAAAAAGCGCATATGTTTGAAATTTATATGTGGTAGCATTTTTTAAGAGAAGAAAGAGTTTACAAATTATTAATCTGAAATGTTTTGGCTTTGGTTTAAAGCAGTGTGTTGTATATTATTTTTATTATTTTATAAAGTCAGAAGCAAAAATAGTGCTTGCTGTTTTTAAGGTAAGAAATTAAAGACTTGAAACCTCTATTTAGCTGTTTTAGACAATCATGAGTATTTAATTTCAAAAAAATTCTCTGGCAAGGCCAACCATGGGGGCTTTGCCTGTGGAGGCAAGAGGGTGTAGGAATTCCCAATCATGATAAAAACGCTGTATCAATTTCAATCATGGCTACTACTCTGAAATTGCAGTCCCATCTTTTAGAAAACAATTATGATTTTATTCCTAACTGCTTAAGATAATCACAATTTTATTTGTAATTCCTTTATCAGTTAGATATCTAAAATGCTAATTCATACACGATGACGCTTAAAAAATTCTGATGTGCACACAGTGGTTGACTAGGTTTTCTAATCAATACGCATATTGTACACACTTGTTATGAAAGTCTGCGCATTAATTTTCTTATTTAACTTTATCTTTAAGCTCTAAATATATCCACTTGACACATGCAAAGCTATATACAAAGTTCTGAAAGTGGATATCATATCTGCATAACTTTATTTGAGAAATAAAGTTAGTCTTCAGCAAATTCATCTTTTTTGAATAAATTAGGTATTTACTTATTTTTTTGTGCGATAAAGAAAGGTAGATTGACTAAACTTAAGCCATTGGTAAAGACCTCATGAAAGCCCGTCTCATATATGCATTTATAATTTTTTTGGGGGGCTTGATTGTCTAGTAAGTCTTTCAAATATTTTTGATCGGGGATTATCTTTACTTTACGATATATTTTCTACGTGTCTTATTTTATTTTTTTTTTTTCGCCTAATCTTCATGTTAACTAGTTAGCGGAGTTGGCACAGTGGTAGGACATTTGACTACGGAGCGAAAGGTTACGAATTTAACTCCTACCTCTCGGAAATTTATTTCCATGTTATTTATGAGCTTCTGAGCAAAACTCATTGTGTAATGCAATGCTAGCTCAAATTGTTCGGCTTGTTTGGTTGAGAGAATTTTGTAGGTGCATATGGGCATTCTAAGTACTCCAAGACCCGCCATATGGCCCATCTGGAAATATTGTCTCGGCAATTTGTTCATTGTTCAATATAACAGCTATCACTATAAACTAGTTTCATCTATTCAAAAGTTATTATTTGGAAAATTTTGCAGAATCCATGCTACTAACCATCTTGGAACTTTATATGTTGGTTTTGGTCCAAAAAAAACACAAAATTTACACTTGTATCTATCTTAAGAAAAATTAGACTGTAGTTTTGAAGAACATTGACCAGCTGATAAAATGGTTTTTCTTTTTTTAAAACGACCAAGGAAGTGTCTTATCTTACTCAGCCAAAAAAAGATTTTTTGGCATGACACTTGGAACTATATTATCACAATTCCTGAGGGTATACTCAAATAAATATGCTTTTATGTATATATAATTATGATTAAACTGAAATTTTTATCAATTATAAAGCTATAACTTTTTTCAAAAAGTCAGGGTAAGTCAGGGATGTTGAGGTGTTTATATCTATTTATTTTTTATTAACTAGATTTTAATTTTTGTTTTATTTTTAGGGCAAAGATGTAACCTATATTAAAGGTCAAGATTTAAAAGTGTCATGTGATGTTGCTCTTCGTGAACAGTGTGGAGAAGATCTGCAGTTTTTGGAATATCCTGGACTTGTTCAATCTGTGCATATTGGTAGCAAAATTGTTATAGCAGATGGTAATTTTCTTTTAGAGGTTAAAGAAATTATAGACGAAAAAAATGTAATGACGACAGTTTTAAACAATGCTTCAATTGGTAGCCGCAAGAATTGTAATTTACCAGGTGCTGTAATTGATCTTCCTGCAGTGTCAGAAAAAGATAAAAAGGATTTGTTGTTTGGCGTAAAAAACGAGGTTGGTTCTTTTTTTAAGTATTAACATTTAATTTTGAAACTCTGCAGCTGGTTTAATCCAATTGCATACTCCTGGTTACAGATTTAAAAAAGTATCATATGTAGATCATTATAAAAAAAGGGATAGATATTTTATGAAAGGACATCTTATTGAAATTTTTGGTGTAACCCATCGTAAATTAAAAGTTTTACAAAAAGGCCTTTTGGTAGGCAAATGTTTTGCATTCAGTCATGGGAGCTCAAGGTCAATTTTCGACCTTATGTTAAAATGCCTGACTCTGCACTTTTACCAACAACATTTAATCAAATATGGAGGAAAGAAGTTCAAATTTTTGAGGTATTAAATTTTTCAAATTTCATTCCTGTTGGTTAGGATCGTTTTCTAAGAATGAATGTAAGCAAAGTTAATTTTGGATAAAGGCATAAGGTTATAAATGCGCAATTTTTGTTTGAAAAAAGTCTTATATTTGTACTGAACACCAATATGTTAACATATGGTCATTAATATGTCTTAAAAAACATTGAGATGTATCGTGTTTTGAAAGTATTATTTTTGATTTTTTTCATTTTGGCCATTTCTAATATGTTAATTGGTCCAGTCCCCAAGACCTGAAAAACGGTTATTGGAGGTTTAAAAAAATTGAACTTTTATTGAAATCCCTTCATTACCTTTTTTTTTTTCATTTTGCGTGAACATATAGGACTTATAACCTTATTTGGCCATTCTTTTTGCAAAAAGTCTTTTTTAAAAAAAGTTGCTGCTCTTTGTATCACTTATCATCTAACTATAATTTTAGTCGATAATTCAACTTCTAGACTTAATTTCATAAAACTTTTGTTGTTTGAAACAGAAATTAAAAAAAAAAAATCTCATTTCAAATTCTGGTATATCAAACTGAAAATCAGAAGTTTCGGTGAATGGAAGAACTCTCAGAATGTGTTTGCTTTTATTCACATTCTCAAAAACAAGCTTGGTTTTTTTTTATTTTGATAGAAAGAGCAAGCAGCAGTGGCCATCGTCAGAGTAAACCCAAAAAGTACTTCAATGTCAGATTATTTAAATAAATCAAAATATTAAATATCATCAATGAGGCATTTCATTATCAGAATCTTCATCAGCAATATTAAAATATCAAGCACTTTAAAATGTTGTAAACTTTACGTAACCATAAAAACTGAACAATGTTGTTTAAACCCTCCACTTTGGTTTCATTATAAAACTGTTTTTTTTCTAAATTTCTGATAAACAAAAATTATTGACATGTAATTCTTAAAAATTTTCTAGAATTTATAATATCAGGCTAAAACTAAAGAGTTTGATAAGCTTTTTTTCTTTATTTCTATAAGTCCAATAGGCCATACAGCTTGCTTTTTTTGTTAAGTTCACTTTTTTAAATTATGAAATTTCCACTAATTATTAATGATTCTCATTTTTGATTTTTTTAAAAGAAGTCTTAAAATGCACATTAAATTAATATTTGATCAAAGTATGTGAATGCATTGTTAAATAGTGTTATGTTTTTTTGTTTAGGTTGACATGATATTTGCATCTTTTATACGCAAAGCTTCAGATGTTGCTGAGGTGCGTGCTGTTTTAGGAGAAGAAGGTAAGAATATCAAAGTTATAGCCAAGATTGAAAATCATGAAGGTATTGTGAATGCGAATGAAATCATTGATGCATCTGATGGCATAATGGTGGCAAGAGGTGATATGGGAATGGAGATTCCATTAGAGAAGGTGTTCTTAGCACAAAAAATCCTAATTGCTCGCGCTAATGAATGTGGAAAACCAGTTATATGTGCAACTCAGGTGAGATATTCTAAACCAGCTTGTCAGCTAGAGTCAGTAAAAATATAAATTTTTCTCATAACATTGCATGGAAAAACTGTCCATTATACTATTTTCCAAATAAATTATTTTCTCAAACAAAAATTAAAATAGTTTTACTTTCAAGAGGCCCTAAAGTTATTTGCCTATGAGAAATTGACAACAAACAAGTCCAAGAGGCGACTAAGAATTTTATTTATTTTCTCAAAAGTTTTTAACTATTTAATGATGGTCTTAATTTTTAATATAATTTTTGACTTAAACTACAAGAGGGTTTTTAAATAACTGTTGGTCTGGAAATTTAGCTTTTTTTATGTTGCTATATTTGTTTGTTTGCTGCTATGTTTCTTTTTCAATCCTAATTTCAATGTTGAGCCAGAATTTGCAAAAAATAAAATTTTCAAGTCTAAAAAAATATCTAAGAAAACTTCAAATTTTGATTATTCTCAAACCTAAGTTTTAATTTTTGGGCTTCTAGTATAGTCGATGGATTTTTATAAAATCACCCTTGTCCATCCTTATTGCATTCTTTCAGTGGTGTAAGTGGTGCTAAAAGATGACACGAGTATGGAATAGTGACGATTTTCGGAAAAAAAAATTCTTGTTTTCCAATATTTTTCAAGGAATTATTTTCTTATTCTGCCGAGATATTGTTTTTAAGTTGATTATGATTGCTTTTGCATTTTGGTATTTTTGAAAATATTTTGGGACCCAGTCCATTGGAATTAGTCCCCAATCCCAAAGGACTAGAAACCGTGGTCTTTTTTGGCCTAATAAATAATAGCTTAAGAACAAGGAACTCCTATCAAAAACTTGATCAGCCTTTCAGAAAAACTAGCCAAGGTCAAAAT
>JAUZNK010003335.1:0-10967 GCA_035046665.1 Euphysa ruthae | reverse complement strand
CTTAATTCTTGATTCTTCTTAATTCTTGATTCTTCTTAATTCTTGATTCTTCTTAATTCTTGATTCTTCTTAATTCTCTTAATTCTCGTAGTTCTAATGCAACTACAGTGTAAAGCTTTGCAATATAGTCATAAGACAAGAAATTTTATTAGTTATCTTGAGATATTTTTTCTCGTTTTCCAGTGTAGTGCTTTACCAGTTTTTATGCAATTTAGTGCATTATATTTGTAGTAAAAATATCTGCCTACTTTCCAAAAATTGGTCTAAATATTTTAACTCATTTATTCTGATTTTTGAACCCTATTTTTGGGCGCAAAGTTTAAGATTTTTGCAGGTGATGGAGTTACCAAATTTGTAAGGCAAGATATTTTTGCGCACTTCCATTTGCAACTAAAATGTAAGGTTTCAACGTTGAGGAATTAGCTTTAACTGGGTTGAATCATTGTTCTGGTTAAACTACTCAAAAGCAGGTTTCATTGAAAGCTACTTTAGCAATTTCAACCGATTTTTTCATGGAAGCAAAGACAGACTTAATAACTAAGTGAGTTTTTTTATAAAAGAAGAAGTTTAATCGAGTGGTGGAGTTTTTCACCTGAGTGATAGTGAGCGTGATTTTAAAAACATGAATGAAATACGATAAGTCCCATTGGAATCTGTCGAGAGTGTAGTCTGTATGTTATAGGTTGAGTTTGGTTTAATCAAATTTGTCAAAGCATGATGGTTATTTGAAATATGTTTTGAAATAAAAGTTTTTCTGCACTTCCTGTATAACTTATCGCGTCGCGAAAAGATGCTAGAAATCTGGTACAAAAATATTTCAAGGACCTTGAGATATTCTCGGCGGGACACAAATAAAACACGTCCTGAGAAAAAACAGGACTGAAATTAACAAAGCAGATTTTGGCAAAGTTTCAATCTTGAAAGACAATTCTAAATCTAGTTATATAAATAATATAGACTAATATAAATTAAAATTCTCCTGCTTCATATAAATTTCCTTCTTTTTCATCATTTTCCTTCTGTTTGTGGTACCGTCGACCACAAAGTTTTTCCTTTTGTAGTTTTTTACTCTCTAAATTTTTGTGATCTGCTAGCAAAGCATTTTAAAGTTTATAGTAGCATACCCTTTGATTGTGTACGCTACAAGAACCATGTTCAATTTCTCAAACAATAAAATACTAGCTTTTCTGCGCATGTTAAAGTTACGCATTGCATCATAGACCACAAGCCGTAACTACTTTAATGGCACAAGATGTTGAATTCGGTATACGGTCCCAAATCATGGCATTAAAACTCTCATTTTGGTTCTGGGTTTTAACTTGTCAACATTTTAAGAGCAACTCAACAAAACTAAGTTCAAGATAAATCGGTTTTATTTGCATGACAATATCTTGCGGTAATCCATGACCTGGTTTATATGTGTATATGTTTTGTTTACAATATAATGATCGTGTCTACACCAATTCATTATTTACAGTGCCATTCACAGCACTTTGATAATCTACATAGCTGCTCTTACCTTTAGCAAAGCCCCTTTTCTTCTTTCAATATTTGGCTCTAATTTTGTACAAAGTATTATTGGTTTAGATATTGACCGAAATTTTCATTTTAAGCCTCATTTATTTTGAGGTAAATCAGCATGATTACCACTTTTTCCCAATAAAACTACAAACAAATTTTGGGCGCATTAGATAGCATAAATTAGATGGCGTACATTTTTCCTCATCCTCGTCCATAACTCGTTATGGACATTTTTCGATGAGCTTTGTTTTGACACTTTCGTACTCCAAATTGTATTTAGAAAGGTTTGTCCACGCCTTAAGTGCACAATAAAGTCAGCCAGCCACCAAACCAAAATTAATATTTAAAAAAGGAGCGGAAATGAGCTCAGCGGTGCTTTAATTCATTGTTGAAAAGCAAAAAGCTGATGAAGAAAATTTTAAGGTGTAAAAACGAGTACAAACAGCTTTGCGCGAGCGCTCACTGTAAGATGTTGAATTTACGATGCAGTCTCGGGACTCAGAATGTCCTGCGGCTGTTTTCCTCACTTAAAATAAGTAAGAAACGAACACTGTTATTGGAAAGATAGTGAGTGGTAATGAGGATGTTTCGTGTAAAAATAATTCCGAAAAGGATTCTTCCCATAACGATTCTTACGGAAACAATTCTGAAAACCGTTCTTTTGACAAAAACAGGGAACACGAGTAAAGAACATCAAGATCCAGTTTTCACAATGCCTGATACCCAGCCGGTTTCCACTCAAATTTAAGAATGTTGAGTTAAACAGTTAGGTATTGGTTTTGCATGAGAGGGGAAAAGTTTTTAGGACGTATGCTGATGAAGACGTCTGGACAGTTTTGTTGAATGCCTCGAAAGACCATTTGTTATTTGTCTAACACAGCAGTTCGAGAAACATTTTGATGTAGTTTACTTCGACCAGGTTTACGAGGCGCTTGCGACACCATAGGAAACGGATTTAAATAATGCTGGTAACAGAACAAGGAAGAAATTTTACAATTTTTATGTTTATTGTTGTTCTTACTTTTTAAGTTATGCTGTGTTTGTACAGAAACCTGTTGTTTAAAGGGAATCTTTAACCAATTTTTAGAGAAGTTCCTAATCTTTCAAACTATAACTTTTTGCCTATTCCAGTATCCTGCTTTTATCACCAATGTCTCACACTGTGAGAGCAATCAGCCTATTGATGGAGATGATGCATAATCTGAAGAGACTAAACACTTTTACATAACTCCCAGACTTTTCCAACCTGTTAAAGCCAGAGTAGAGAGATTGATTATACACATATTTATTTAAGCATAATGTTTTGCATTTTTCTGATGTCACGATCTTAACAGTTTCTACTCTTTTTGATAGTATGCAATAGTTATTCCAGAAAATGTTAAATTTTTTTTGAAAAATGATGTACAATATTCAGTCAATTGTAGATTGTCTCAGTTTTATCACAAGAACAGTTTTGAAAATTTTTTGGACAAAACCTTAATGTTTTCGTGACAAATTGGTGACCGAAGCCCATATCACCTCCACCATATAAAAGAAGGGCAATAATGGCATTGGATATATACTTATGTTCGTTCATAATAGGTCATATAATAAAATAAAAAGCAATTGATATTCGTATTATTATTATCTTATTTTATTTGAAGTTTAATATTTCTATGGTGATGGATTATGATTATATTATCATGGGAAATATAAGCAAGATTATGTTCAGAGCGTATATGTAAAGGGTATATTAACGAATATTTTTTAACATCGTCTAAAAATTGGCTTTAACATATTATTTTTAAAACGTCGTAAAAGGTGCAGAAATAACTTTCTGGTAAGGTAACATAATGCTTTTTACATTTGGTGTTCTCAAAAAAGAGCTTGTGTTAATGTAGGGATTTTTTTTTGAAAATTGGGGTGATAAACAAGAGTTTTTACCTTTTTAAAATATGCAGTAGATTTTTTTAACTATAGAAAATATAACTTAAATTTTTAAGAGTTAATATTTCACATTTTGTACTAAATTTTCTCTGATGAAATTAAGTTTCTTGTTTTCAATGTGGAGTGTTTTAATATTTTTAAACTCCTGTGAAAACAAGGATTTTTTTTACAGATTTGTACAGTAAAGATAAAAAGTTTAAAACGTCATAACTTTTACTATATATAACATATTTTCAATTTGTTTTTTACACTGAAAAGAAAAAGCCTGGCGTTTTTCTTCTTTTTTTCGTTAAAAAATTAGGAATATTTGTGTTACTGACATGGTCATAATTGGAATTCTGGCCATCCATGACCCCAGCCAGCAAAGACTGGTGTGTTTGATTTTTTTAATTATGTGTATATATTATTATATACTTGCATATATAACACATGTTAAAGTTCGAAAGCTGTATTTCTTTTCAATCAAAAGTTATACGCTATCTGTCACCATCACTTATCAAGATTTTTAAAGTTGTTTTTAATATCCATGTGACGTGTGAGAAATCACGGGGTATTCAACAAATGTTAAGGAATTTTCAGTTATAAGCAATTGGTCTTTTATATATGACTAGCATAAAATTTTACTGTTATTGGTTATACCATAAACTGTTATATTATTATACAATTATTCTAAAGGAGTTTTAACGCAGAAAATAAAATTTTTCTATAAAACTACATTCTAAGTTGTGCAATACACCCAGTTCTAAAGCTATGAAAACCGGATACATTGTAAAAATTACTTGTGTTTTAATAAAATAAGGTTAAAGTTTAATGATAAGCTATAAAAAAATTTTAATTTGAATTATCAGTTTTGAAAGTTGTAATGCATGTCGTTGTAAGTTGTAATACATGTCGCACTTTGGAAAATTTCTTTTTGATATTGGTTGAAATTTTATGTGGTAATGATTAAACTAAATTTATATAATTTTTATTATAGATAAAAGTTATTGAATAATATAATGGAGGATAGTTTTTGGCATTAATTTGGCCCCACAAAAAATTAGATTATCCTCTAGCAGTCAATGACCGTAGATTTAATTTTGAAATTAGGCTTTTAAGTTAACATTTCAAATTATTTTTTGATTAATCCTATCTAAAAAATCTTCTATTAAGAACTAAAGTTTTAAGCTTTTTGTTTAATGTTATGAATAGTATCGTTATATTTTTTTTGGAATAACCACGCATGATTTTAACATAATATAATTTAATATATTTTTTAACTTTACCGTTTTTTTTTTTACAAGTTTTCAGATTACTGTGTGAATTTTCGTTACAGATATATTCCATCCAGTAAAGAAAAAGATTTTAGTATCTCCACGTCATCAAACTTTGTGTTTTCGGTATTTTGAACATTTAACCCTTTTAACGGTCCATATTCTGCCTTATTAAAAATTTTCAAAAGAAATATACGGCTTTTTGTGACATAATTTTTTCAGCATCTACCTGCTAAATTTTGTGCTATTCGGAATTTCCACCTGAATTACAAGCATCTTACCTTGTTGAAAAATTGCTCAAAAAAGCTTATTACTTTGTGCAAGAATGTGTCTTTTAGAATTTTTTTGCTTGAGTTATGACCCCATTTTGAAAATTTACCAACGGAAAAACCCTTATTTTCCTCCTGAAAAAAGTTTTTCAAAAAAAATTTATGGTTTTTCGTGAGAAATTATTTTTTGTATCTACCTGCCAAATTTGAGGTTATTTAGAATTTTTTTTGGTTGAGTTATGACCCAATATGTCAAAATTTTACCCAAGAAAAGCCCTTATCTTCCCCCTGAAAAATTTTTTCAATAAAAATTTATGGTTTTTTTGAGAAAATATTTTTTTGCATCTACCTGCCAAACTTGAGGTTATTTAGATTTTTTTTGGTTGAGGTATTACCCAATGTATCAAAATTTACCCCATGGCGCTCACTTTTCTCCCCACTTTCATGTCAAAAAATTTGATTAAATTTGCGATTTCAAACAGCCATAACTATTGTACCGTAGCAGCTATTGAGACAAATGAGACTTTTTTGAAATCATGAATTCGTCTTTCAGTTGATACCAAATGATTTGTCCTGAGTTATTGTTTTTAAAAAGGCTTTACATCACTAATCAGGTAAATAATAAATGTTAAGCTATCTTTTCAGCCCGTAACGGCATTTTTTTTTTCTCGATAGATTTTTATTTTAAGTTATAGTAAAAGAAAACAATTTACAGCGCAAATTTCATAAGTCTAGTATTGAAAGTGAGAATGTTATATTTAATGTGAGTAGAACGCCAATTTTGCACATACGAAATTCGATTAACCAAACAACCCGAATTGAACTGGCTTTGAGATAACATGGAAAGTCATTTTCTGCCAGATGTAGGAGTCGAACTCGTGAACTTAGATGCCATATGCCATATTCAAACGTACTACAACTGTGTCAACTTTGCACTACTATTAAACACTTAAATTTGTAAAACTTTATGGTAAAATTATTAAAATTGGTAGGCTATTATTAACATATCATTTATTATCAGCAACAGAAATTTTTGGGCACTAGGAGTAAAATAAATGTAATTTTGTGATACGATTTTGGAATTATCACAGCAGAAATTCTAAGTTTTATAAATTTTTATTGGTATATGAAATATTAGGTTTCTCGCTTATTTTTTATCAGTTACCAACAATGTAGAATTACAATAAAAAAGAAAAAAGGAAAAAATGTTTGAATATGTAAGTGCTGGTCGTAACCTCTTATATTTGGAAATTTCTATATTTCAAAAAACGGTTTCTAACCATCAACTTTATAACAATGACAATGGTAACGAAACAGTAATGACAAAAGCAATAACGATAACAATAAAAATAAGAATAAGTAATAATAATAGCTAGTTTTTTAAGCATTTTGTTAGGTTTTATGGTGTAATAATTAAGAAATTATTAAAAATATACATAAACATTTTTCACCCTCATAAATAGGCTGTATTTTTAAGATTAAGAATCAATGTTTGCTGTGCATACTATTATATTAACGATCTAAGAACAAGTTAGTAAAATTCACTTAAAACCAAAATCATGGTAAAAATATTATGAGATTTAGCATACCTTATTAATTGAAAAAAAAAAATATGTAGTTGCAGATATGGATACACCACCCGGTTTATCCATATCTGCAACTACATAAATCCATACATACTACATACATACATACATACAACATACATACATACATACATCCATATTGGTATACTCAACTCTAGGTTTATGTTTTGGTTAAAAGACTTATAAACCTAGAAATTAAAAAGATTTTTTTCTCTGATAGATCTAAGGGATGAAAGTGATAAGTCCGTAATCATTTGGGATTGTTATCATTTTTGCCATTGTAGTCAAGAAAACCATTTATACAACACGTGTCATGTGGTAAAACTTGATAAAACTCTCATATATTATGGCCATGACTGTAGTCCAGTACCATCAAATTGAAAAAATAGGTAGTCTTTTCAAATATAATTTTGGCTTTATTTCAAAGTTTTATGATATATTTTATGCTACCAGAACAGTAGTATTCTAGGGGCATGGAGTATGCTAAAACCAGTAATTTTGATATCAAATATTTCTTTTTACGTAAATTTCTTTCAGTAGGACAGAAAAAAACTTCATGGCCTCATTTTAAATAAATAGATAACATTACATTTGACGTATTACAGTGCTATACTTTCAACTTTTTGTTGCTTATTTATTCAGCTAGATACTTTTCTCGACATTTCAAACAATATATTACAAACGGCATTGTATTTTGTATGCAATTTAATAATATAAGTATACAGTTCAATTCAAATAACATTGCTATGTGCGCAATAATGTATACAGTGTCGTAAAAAAAAAAAAAGAAAAAAAAATCGAAATGGAAAGCAGATCGAGTTTCGGAACACCAACTAATGAAATTTGGAAGAGCACTTCACTCACTGACGATGTGCCAGAAAAACCATGTGATCAAATTTGATCAAAATTTCTGTGAGAGATATTGGAAAGAAATGAACCATCAACACCAAATGGTCAGATAAATTTTTATTTTTGTATTAACAAGATAATTCAGTAACATACCTTTGCACTTACAGACAAGTCTATTGGACATTGGCACAAAGAAAGAAAGGATTTTAATTAAAAATCTTCTAACTAGAAGAAAGCAAATATTTCATTTAAATGCAAACAGAGCTATATACTAAAAAATAACATAGATGTATTAAAATAACCGGCTCATACCGATGAATCTCGCAAACTTTTGATGCCCAAAAACCCGACAAATCGCACTATATGACAACGCATTAAAGAACACTGTTTACGTTGGATCATAAGGAATTGAGCTCCGTGGATATGAAAATAGTGAAACGGGAAACTTTTCTAACTTGCTTTATTACAAACAAAATATTACTATAGCTATACAAAAATTAAGAATCTTCACATGACATAATAAAATCGGCTAACTACTCTTTTAGAAATTCCTTTGCAATATTGGAGCTAATATTGGTTCAAATGGCTACTAACGTTTGCTTTCAGAAAAAGTTACCGATGTAAGCAATATATAACAGCAAGTTATATGTATTAGATTGGTAACAAACAATTTGGTTGTGGAAAAAGATTTCATTTTTTTGATGCGCCTTGACAATATTAACGCAGCAACCATTGCTCCTGCTGTAAAGGAATTGATTTTGAAAAAGGTTCTTTTGAAGAATAATGCCATAGCCTATTGCTATGACAGCTGTTCTACTAAAACTAGTGCCAGAAACGGGGTTGAACTATAATCAAGCGGTAAAGTATGAAATTTCATTTTACTCGTGATATTATATATTGAACTTTGAAGTTTAAAAAAAAATTAATCTGACCCTAATATGAGCAAGAGCTGGAGAATTTGGAATAAAAATGAATAATTTAAATTGGTTTTTGATTGTGAAATGAATTTTATAATTAACATATTTATATAATTAAGAGATAAAACGCATGTCATTAATTATAAAATTTATTTAGCGACGTTTATATGAGCTCATAAAACTTCTAACTTAAAAAAAACTGGTGTTTGGAGTTAGAGATCTCCTTTTACACCTGTCATATTTTTGAATAGATTAATAAAACATTCATTTAACCAAGGAAAGTCCCTCATTGACATATTAATAGACCATATTTGCGATTTTCATTCTCTGGATAAGCATTTTGTTAAGCTAGATGCAAAATAACTTGTGTTTAAGACAGTTATATTTTAAACCTTTGTTTGTACTTCAAACTTTCTTGCGAGCCTAACGATAGTATTTATATTAATTCGAAATTTTTCAAAAATTAATTTATATGCAAATTTCTGTAACAAAATCGTTTCCATAATGTCTCAAGATGAGCACGAAGCATATTCGTGCATAGGCTTAATGTCACGTGTCAAATTTTGTAGAGTATCATGTGTCCTTAAGTGTTAAATTTCTGTTTCTTTTAGTACTTTCCATAGTTGGTGGTTTAAAAAACATTAAATAAGCTATTTTTATAACAGATATAAATAATTAAACAGGGCTTTATGTTACTCAATGTACTTACCCGCCTACATTCGATATTAACATAGTTATTCCATTTGCAATGCTTATCATTTCGGGGGACACTGAATTATTAACAAACATATTCAATACAACCAATCCCATCGAGCCGGCACTATTATTCGCAGCAAGAATAACAATGAGTACACCCCATCTCCATTCACTAAAATGATTAAAGTTAGCTACAACTATGGCCATACTATCTAACATTTTTTCATAACTATAATCCACAGTCAGTAACCTGACCAAGACAGATTTAAAATTTGCAGAATATAGTTTAAATGTCATAAAAAATTGATAATCTAATTGAATAAAAAAAGCGATTAACTAACTTTCGTCGTTTTTTTATCCATTTAAACTAGATTCTACCTATTTTTGCCACAAAAATGATTTTATTTTGTATAAAGCTTAAAGTGAGCAGCTATTTTAATATGTGATTAGTTAGATATAAATAGTGCTACCATCTCAATAGATTTGAAACAATTAAGTGATTATCGTAAGAGGAGTGAACAGTAGATTTGGAGCAGTGATTTCATACTGAAAGAATGTCATATTAATAAAAAAATTCATCTGAAGCAATGATATCACTCAAGAACAATATCGCTGATACAACCGATCAGGATAAACATAATTTCTAGGCTATTAGAAACAAATCGATAACAATAAATTTTAGGTCCTGACCCAGATTAAAACTTAATCTCAGGATCCAATAAGTAACGCAATTAATCTTATTAATTCCCTTTTGTAAATATCAGGAGTGTGAGAAGTAAATTTTTTCTGATATATGACCAAAAACTTATTGTGTTTTAAATCATAAATCAGAATAATCTTGCTGCTCACACTCCTAGAAATTACAAAATAGAGTTAATAAGATTAACAAATAGGAAAAGTTTTATATCACAAATCAAAACAGAGGTAGAACTTACAATGTTGGTCATATTATAGCTGATGAAAAAAAATAAGATTATTGCCAAAATCTGAGATCGCAAAGTAATAAGGAATTCAATTTTTTTTTAAATAAACCCGAAAGGCTACTCTTGGTAATGTGATCTTATCCATATGGTTTCCTGGTTGATTATTAACCAATTTTTTATTCCTAAAACTCTTAAGTTTGAAAGTCTTCAGGTAAATATAAACCATTTATTTTAAAGCATTTGGCGCGTAGCTAGAGTTCAAACTTTTTGTAAATACTCAAATTTATTTTATACAAGATTTTATCAGAACTTTTAGCTACCAGATCTAAATCAACAAGATTAAGCGGAAATAAGCTACTTGATGATGTAAAATGCGTGAAAAATCACTGCTAGGGGTGAGGGTTCTCTAATAATTTTGAGTCTTAATCCTGTGTGGATAACAATAATAATAAAACAATCTTTTTTATTACCATCTAAAATTTTATTTTAAATCTTAATAAAAATTTATGACTATTTAAGATACCAATAATAAAAATAAACAAAGAAAAAAAAACTGAAATTTACGATGCAGGAGTTCTACAAAGTAAAGACTAAAATGGTGGAAATAATACTTTGAGAAAAATTTTCGCTCACGGTATACCAAAAACATTTTCAAGGGTATTTAACATGTTGTCGATCCATTGAGTACTGAATGGAAACTATTCTTTTTTCCACACGTTAGTGCATTAGTCGCAAATGATTGCAGAAAAATTTATTTATTTTGATCTCGCATATGTTTGCCCATAACATTTTATTAGCCATGATTGTAGGTAAACCAATATGGAAATCATTGTGGGTGTAAAATCTTAGTTAACAAAAATTATTTGGTTTAAACACTCGTCTAATGTTAGGTGATCCGTTCCTCTCATTATTATCAGATGTGTATCCTCAAATAAAAATTCCATGCCAAGCCAAACATATTTAAACATATTTAAAGACCTTTTTCAATTATTTATTATTAAAAAATATATATGCGAATACATATATA
>JAUZNK010003334.1:0-10967 GCA_035046665.1 Euphysa ruthae | reverse complement strand
TATGTAATTATATGACGTATATATAATATTGAAATTAACCATATGCTACAGAGTTTGGTTAAATAATGAAAAGGTAGTGAAAACAAAATTTTTATTGGAAATTTTTTTATATTTTTCATATCTTCGTCAGGCATATAACATATGGTATACTGGTAGTGTTGCGATGTTTATATTTAGTTGCTTTTCAATTGACAAGAGATTAATATTTCTAAAATACCAATAAGCATATTTGCAATAAAGTACATTTTTCTAAGCGTAACTAAGGTAGGTTTGAATCAAGTCATTGCACATAAAACAAAATAGCTTAGCGTACAGAACGAAGTTTTAAAACTTCAAACAATTTTGCACTTACTTGGGCTAAATTGTGATAGAACATCTTTCTTAATTGGAAAGTGCGTGCGTCCACTAGGTTCAATTACGCCAATTTTTATGCTATTTTGCTGGTCACCTTTGCTTGCTTGAAGAGCTTCAATATAATAGTTGAGTCCTGCCTCTAGTTCAAATGTCTTTGCTACCTCAAAGCTAAATTTAAGAGCTGTAATATCAGAGGTGCATAGAATTTTCTTCAGTTTGACTTTTTTCTAAAATTTTTGACTTAAAAGTTAATATTAAATCCCAAATTAACCGAAAAAGTTTTTAGGTTTGATAAAGAAGATATAAAATGAAGGTTAAAATCTTACAGAGATGGGTAGTCGATAGAGCGTGTAGTTGCATTTTCCGTAGTGCTCCCTTCAATCTGTGTCCTTTAATAAAATATGTGATCATGTAAACTTTGATATTTAAAAATAGATGATAACAGCAATCAAGATGATGTTAACATATAAACTTCAATTAGTGTACGAAAAAAATTTATGGGAAATTTAAGTATAAGTTAGTTTTCGTGAGACTAAATTCCTCATTACATAAGACAAATTTATTCGGCATAACTAATGGCTAGGGACCAATTTTTCGTGAAACTCGATGAAACAATCATGATTGTGTAGAATTGTTTGAGACGGGGAAATCTGACATGATGAAATTCTTCACACCAAAGAAAAAATTTCTATATTCTTATGGTAATATTTCGAGGAAATTTTACCACTTTTTCAGTATTCAAAACTAATATTATAGAAGTTTATCCCCGTTAAACTTTGAGTGTTGTTTAAGGTATAGACTCAGGTTTTCAGATATAAATTTGATTATTATTATATATAATATCGCAAAAACTAAATTTAAAAAATGGTTTGCTCAAAAACATATTGTTATTCTTCTATACACTTGAGGTTAAATCATATAATATACCGATATCAACAACTAGGAGCTAGAAACAAACAACAAACTTATTTAAAACACTAATATCTAAACTTACTGTATGCTACGAATCGTCCGACTTTTATTATGAAAGCTGAATCAAAATGAAATGAAATTAAACTAAATCTAGAATATATTCTAAATATCCTAACCAAACTATGAAGCAATAATGCTTTATAAATTGAGGAAATTTTGTAACGAGAAATATACCTCCGCGGAAAATCATGTTTGTGAAATTGAGTTTTAAAATTCTTCGACAAGGATGATGCCTAAAAACCATTTATTTCCTTTGAATCTTCAACTACTTCAGATCTAACAGCATAATAAATAACTAATAATCTTTTAAATTCTGTAAAGTCACCGTTTCGTATTTTGTTTTCAGCTGAAATACGCCCGAATGTGATTCAGGCCTAAAACAAAGACTTTGAATTTTTCTCCAAACCTTTTCTTTTCTTTAATTTTTCTTTTTTTAATTTTTATAAAATTTAGAGGTCTAAATTTAATTGGTTAAGAGTTAAGATTTCAGACACAGCATTTAAATTGCTGTTATCACAAATTTTAAATGCAAGTGCAGCAATGCACTGATTCACCCTTAGATCAACAGGCAACCAGTTTAAGAATTTTATGAACTTGTCTGCGTCACTTCTCAGACAATCTTTAAAGGATATATTAAGGCCTAAATACCCAAAAAAAAAAACATGCAAACTCGAGATAATCAATGCCTTGCACAGAGAAATTTTCAAAGCTGGAGTTAAACAGAATCTAATAACTAATTTTATTTAATATTTAAATAATTTCAGTGAAAATTAACCAACTAAGGATATAAAAAGGACATGTTTTGACTCGTATGTGAATTTAGCAAACATTTACTAGGCCCAAACGAGGCCATCTTTTACAACTAGAAACACGATTTTTTTTCCTGATTTACTTTTTTTTTCATGAAACTAAAAAACGGTAGAGTGAATTTTTTGAAATTTTTGAGATACCACTAAAATCAGGTCACTGCTTTTCTTTTTTAGGGCTAAGTATTAAACTAAAAGATCATGGGTTATTTTATAGTATAGTATTTGAACCATTTTACCACTAGTCAAACAGTTTCGTTTTTTGGTGCTAGGCCCAAGTATTTTTTTTTTTTTTTTGCCGGAAATTGATTATTTATTCATTCTTAAGACTTAGCTTAGTTGCGCTTATGATTTTTGTGCTGATGATAAAAACCTGTGATATCAAAATTTTAAAATTACACAGATAATGGAGATAAATCCGATTAAATTTTAGCTTTTTGCATTTAGAAAACATTGATAATAAAGAATTTTCTAATCATGTAGGAAACGCAATAATTTTTCCTACAAAAATTTCTACAATCTTGCTAAAAATATTTTTGGAAAAAATTCTAACTTTAACCACACCAAAAACGTTCAAAAATTATACTTTACACACATTTTGTAAAACTTAGGTTTTTTTTTTTTGACTTGATAGCTTTGAAATTTAGAGTTTTATAATAGAAATATTAAAGCTCTTCAAACAAGAAGCCATTAAAAATAGGAGTTATTGCATTACCAACAGTAACCCTTAAAAGTTCGCTTAAACAAAGAAATTCACTTTGAGGAATACTTTACGATTAATAATTTTGTTTCAAAAATTGGCTGAATTATTTTATTTGTATTGTTCATAGGGAAACACTCTAGTTGTTATAAAATTCAAGATTTCGGAGGATTCGATTTTTTGTTTCAGTGATTTTCTTGAAACTGGAAACTGATGAATCAAGTTAAGAAGTCTATAAATAACCTCAAATTAGACTTTATTAGCGAGTTATTCATTTTTAAAAGTTTGTCTATGAAGTAAGGATCTCAAGAGGTCCTTGTTCATATAAACTCAGTAGAAGCTCTTTCTAAATGTGCCGATACTCATTCCACCGTTGTATAGCCTTATGAAATTCGTATGCCCTACGCCAAAAAAGCTCAAATTTCTCAGAAAAAGATATTTATGCATTTCTCTGGAGAATTATATTTTAATTTTTCTAAAATGTTTATGAAAAAATTATTTCTACGAAATTTATTTAAAAGATGTTTGTTCGTTAAGAATTGGCTGTTGTATTTACTATCGTGGATCTCTCATCGAATCATTTTTTTCTTTCAGCTTCAGATTTTTGTAATTGAAGTCGCATTTTATCTTATAATTGGCTAAGGCACTGAAATGTCAATGAGGTTGGCGTGTGCTATTTCTAGCAGAGTGCTATAAGCATTTAGTAAGACTAATGATAGCTATATATTCAGTTAAATCAATTTGCTTTAATTGGATTGCTTTTCGATAAAAAAAATAAAATGAAAAAAATAAGTTGTTCCACACAATTGCGGATATAACTTTTTGGTAAAAGTATGAAAATCTGGAGTAGCACTCATAAATCAATGCTAAACTTCAATTTCGTTGCTGAAAATAGCTGTAACGTTGATTTTAGTGAAACGATGTTAGTTATATTTGATGGGTTTTCCTTGCCAACAAATGAATTTCTACATCGAAGAAACATATTTGATCCAAGTTTTACGTGGCAGAGTGAGAGCTTAATTTTCTTCCAAAAATTCTCAAATAATATTATGGGGATTGTCTGAAAGATGTTTTTGGCTAAAAACTAAGCTAAAACTCTTTCTTTAATTTGGATTTCTGTATATTTTACTGTTTTGGGCATTCTGATACCAAATATAGTGATTAAAGCTTAATTTTACCCAGAAAATTTATTTTACAAAAAATTATAAAATGCTGATAAATCGAAAAGTTTATTTACCTTTTATCATCAAAGTTCTCAGCCTTTTTAGGGAATTTATATTCGAATACTATTGACCTTCTATGACACGTGTCGTCATCGCTCAAGTATAATCGACATCCATTGGGACAAGAACCAAAGAATTTGTGTTTTCCAGACTCCTTTGCAAAGAAGTATCCACTAATTCGGTGTCCATGGTAGCCTCTACCTTCTTTCTCGGTTATACTGAAATCTGATAATGAATTCCAGCGGGATGGGGTGTCTGGGAATGAACGCTGAGTCAGCATATTTAAAATTGTTGGAGATGAAAGCTTATCGTATTCTTCATCCACCAGTGCTGTATAAGGAAGTAAATAATTTACATACTTTTGTTTGCATGTTTATTTATTTACTTCAGAATTTATTGGATTGTTTTATTTTCCCCTGCAGTTTTTAATAATACTTTAAAGAGATATTTATTTCTTAACTTTTGGGATCATAAAATTTAAAATAAACGTGCATGTCCCAAAGTATTAATTTAGCACTTAAAAAAAAAATATATTCGTTTATGACTCGCTTTAAAAACTCGTTTCATTAATAATGAAACTAAAAGATGCCCAAAAATACTGTAAATTTTTATACCTCCTCGTTCAAGTCTGAGATACTTTGCCGGTATTGGTGCCAAGATAACGCCAGATGGCAGTCTTACACCAACTTTCATTGGTGAATCTCCGTCGTCATGGTAACTTAATGCTTCTATAAAGTAAGTATGTCCACCTTTTAAAAGAATGGCTTCAGAACTCTGGTCTTGTGCACTAAAATAAATTTTTAATAAAATTAATGCTGCAATGCATGGCAAAGACGAATAATACTGGTCAAAAATATATTTGATATCTTAGAAATGATTTTTTTTCTTGACTATTTTTAGGTAAAAACCCCAATATTCAGTCTACCAAATTTACTGCATGCTTTGTTACGAGAAGAACACGTGAAGATATGCTTTCAAACCTGCAAAGAAGAAATATATCTGATTGTAGCAAAAAAAAAATAATCAGACAACTTACTAAATTTTAACAGAAAACCTAGTAACAAAAAATTGGCATCCAGAATGTGTGTTGACATTAAATCATAAAATCATTATGTACAATACATACCTGGGTAAAGAATACGAAAAATTGATACGTCACCAACGTAACAAAAATAGTCTTAAACTGTTTTTTAGAATGGTAAAGAGAAACCAAAATTAAGCATTAAAAATCTGTTTCAGAAAAATACTGGGAAACTCTGGATATATATGTTAAAAAATGAAAAGTTCTAAGAACCAAAGAGTCAACATTGTTAACAACAGAAAATAGAAAAGTGCCTTGAAAATATTCTTCTACTCAATATATTGAAAATTAAGAAGTTAGATCAGTGGACACAAAAACAAAACGAAAGAATTGTGAATAATTAAGGAAAAAGCAGAGAAGAATATGTCTAAAACAGGTTTTCAGATTTCAATAATCTACTTGTTAATTAATATCCTGAAACATAATCTGGGAGAAAAAAAAACCAAAATATTCGATATTTAATTTTAATTTTAATAATAGAATTTATAAATCTACGACTAAAGAATAGCATACAGCCAAAAAATAATTAAACACTGGGAAATTAGAATTAAAGTGGAACTTTTGAAATACTGGAGCATAAATGAAGTACGCCGAATGTGCAAACAGACAAATGTTCAACGTTAAAGATCTACTAAGATAATCAGTCATCGACATGATTTCCCTTTCAAATGACGGGATTTTAAATCCAATAAAAAAAATCAGAGATATGCCTCTACAGTGATAACAAAATTTAGTAAGTAGTAAACATAATTTTTTTAAATAGAATAAAACCACTAAATAAATACCAGAAGGACTTCAAATCATAGTTATCAAAAATATCTCATATATTAGCGCCATGCTGTAGCTATTATCCCAGGAGGCTTCATCACCTTAAAGTCCCCATTTTATTTTTAGACTTTAGCAAAACTTAGCAGAGTCACAGAAGTCACTGTGGTTGATGCAAGAAATGAAATCACCTCAAATCTTACTCCGTGGTAACCGACTGGAGAAAGAGTAAATATGAAGAAAAGAAGACAATAGGCTGGCTTGAACTGATCAAGAAGCATACCAAGCTTAATAGCATAGTTGGACAGGGGGAGTTAAAAATTTTTTAACTAGGCTCAATCAGGGTATCAGGCCATGTAATAAATTGGATGGGTGAGTAAGTATCTAAATAAGTAATAATATTAACTGTGATACACTATTTTACTTGCAATACTATTCACTTGTAAATAACCAATTTACTAGATAAAATACGAATGTTTCACTTACTGTGTGCTACGGATCGTCCAGCTGGAATTCTTTCTAATTGAAAAATATAAATGTTATGCTAAAACCGTTCATCAAGCTGAGTAAAAGGTAAAAAATAGAAATTTAAAATTATTTTATCATTCATAAGTGCTCATCGCTGGTCCTTATAAGTATAAGTTTGGTTTCGCAAGTTTCTTACTAGGCTTTCAGTTTATTCTTCAATTTTTATGAAGTTTGTAACTATGAATCTTGTGTAGATTTACAGATGTTTTTTTCAGATTTTTGGTTATTGGTACATTTAACTTTGACGGTCTTTGTTTCATTGCCATTGATTTGCTGTGTTTAACCTTTCAAAACCTGTTGTGAAATTTTATATTTTTTTCAAGTCATTGTATTTAGATTAGTTAAAGGAATAGACTAGTCAAAAATTTCTGATCTTGAAAAAATCTTGAGAGAAATAATCCCAAATTGGAATTGAAAAAATATTTTATAAGAACTAGCTGCAAAAAACAGCATTTGATTTACTTTTCTGAACGTATATGCAGGATACAAAAACTACAGCAGCTTAAAAGCTTATTACGATATTTCATTATTATTTTGATTCTTTATCAAGCATAAAAAATATTTTTGAAAAGTTTTTTTTTTTTTTTTGAAAAATACACTTTTGTGTAAAATACAGTTTTGATGCATATGTATTTTCATCAAATTTCTTTTTTGAAAACAAAAACTCAATAATTTGAGATATTAATGATTTGGGTGTATTACGCCCTATTTCAGACTGCAGTTTCGATTTAATTTCATGATAAAATAAGTTTTTCTCGTCATCTTGAGAATAGATTTGATATGATTTTAGAAGGTCTAACTAATGAACCGTTAAGGTGGTAGAGGGCTAAAATAATTTCTTAAAAAAAAATCACCAAGTAAAAACTAGAATTAATTATTTTTTATCATTATTATGCTAATTACTGTCTTTAGTAATGGCGAGTTTAGCAATTCACCCAAAAAACTTTGATTTGGAGCTTGAAAATGGCACCAGTTACACATTTTAAGTAGTTCTATAAACTAAACTTAAATAAAAAACCACCCGAGTTCATTAAATAACTTTAACGAGGGTAGTTCGTCCAGCGCAAAAATAAATAGCATAGTTTGGCAATTATTTCCCGAACGACAAATAATCGCATAAATAATTTTACCAAAAGTGCAAAAACATCCAAACTTTAAATTAAGAGTTTAAAGTTTCCTATAAAACAAAAAAAAAATTATTTTGTAGAAATAATTTGTATAATTAACAATTTTCATTATTATATTTTTAAAAACGATAAAATTATAATTGTTTGCTGTACCTGTTAAAGCTATTTTTAATTTCAAAATTATAAAAGTGGTCAAATTAAGAAATATCGTATAATTGGTTGAACAAATATGGAAAATTTACGTAAAATTCCCTAAAATTTTTATGCGATTTTAAAAAGTGATATTTCAATATTACCGAAACCAAATCCAAACACAAATAAAATATAAAGTATAACGCTTAAAAATTTAAAACACCTGATCAAAATCATTTTGACAATATGTTTTCGCCTTTTCGCTATCTTGGTCAATGAACCCTTTCCGTTTTGCCCGTGCTTTTTTTCGAACAGATTTGCAATGACCAGATGATTATCTATTTATTTCTATAATACGAGCCTTGTTCCCAACTATCGAACCTACAACAGCATAGTGACCAGGTTCATTACCAAATTCCTCTAAAAAGTTGAATATTCATCTGGCTCCATCTCTAAAATGTCAAACCACTGAAGCGGTTGCAAGATCTAAAGTTTTTTAACCAACGAATGTGTCTTTTGGAGCTTTTCTCCAGATTACCTTGGTTAAAAGATTTATTAAAATTTTGTGTCTCATCATGCAAGCACCTTTTTAGCAACTCATCAGAAGCTAAATCAGCATACGGAAACATCGGTTTAATTGCAACTCGTACTGCTATCGGTATATTTATTTTAGCTTTATATGTGCTATGACCGGTTGCTAGGTCGCTTTGCAATTTACACCAAGAATCTTTACCATATGGACAAACTTTGTGCCAGTGTGCAAAATCAGGTTGACCGTTGTAGTCAAAATTTTTAGAACAATGATGTAAAATAGTGGTTATTCCTTTTTCATCATATATAAATTATTTTAATTGGACTGAACAGCCATCTAGTAATAGTTTTGTAGGGTATTTATAAGTTTTTCGGTAAATTAACTAGTACCACATAACTTTTTACCGTCTGAGAGTGACGTCCCTTTATATTTTTGCTTATATGTACGAAGACGAGCTCCAACGCGCTTTTGTACATGACCGATACATTCAACCTTCTCGATTTCGTGATCTAGGTAAACATCGTTAGCTACGACAATGTAATATGCTTGAAAATCCTTATCTAAATAGGTGGTGTGGCTCTATAGAAGCAGCACTTTCTGTATGATTGATCTTACACTTATGGAGTAAATTCCAATTGTCGAAATCTTTTCCTCCTTTTACGTTACTCCCGACAGTGACACTGTTTGCATACTTTCGATAGAACAGAATAATCAATAACTTTGACATTTGAAATACCAGTCAGAAACCAGGAAGAGCTCCGTCGCTGTCAAGAACCATTAAAACTAGACATAAAATTTTTAACTCTAATTTCACCGGGTATTCCAATGACATTTGATGCGGCTTCAGGAAGACTATCGCAAGCAACTTTTGAATAAGCTCTATAAAATTTGTTGAAGTATTTCCTATAGGATTTGGAGTCCATTAGTGATGGCATGTTCATTAATTTACAAAATTTTTAAATATTTTTGTATCTACGTCCGATTTCTCTGAACGTAATAACAGATCAAGGTTTATACCATATCACTTCCTACCCAATTGTTTTTCTCGGGGAGTAACTTGAGGTGAAGATGCTTAAATATGTTCACAACTTGTCACATTGACAAACACATTTAGCTTCAAAAAAGGTGGTAAACCCACATTTTTTTATTTATATCATATTAAAGTAAACATTACAGAAACATTCCGGGAACCTGCCATCTGTAACATTGAACAGCGAAAATATTTTTTCTGTTTTGATTATAATATTAAAACTTTGAGGTAAATCAAATTTTGAATCAGATTGAGGTAATATAATGGTTTTAATTTTCTTTGATGACGCAGATTTTCCTTCAGTGTCGATTCGTTCTTTGTTTGAGGTGGTTATATTTGGCTCAACCAAATAATAACTGGATATTTTTAAATTATATCATTATGCTGTTTTTTAACAAAGAGTTGATTGCAATGATATTTCCTTTTCGTTGCTTTGCTGACCCTTCTTAGTATCCCATATTTGCCACCACATTTAAATAAAGTTATATTTATATTTCTATCATTTCTGTATTATTTGCCTTGTTTTTTTCCATCTTAAATTCACAATGATAATGTGACTTTCACAAATTTATTTCATATTTATGTCAATTTACTTAACTAAGATAAATGTTTGGTGGTTTAGAGCAATAGTTTTAAATCATTTATTTGTGACGTGTTATTTTTATAGTCAAATACAGGAAGGATCTAAGGGCTGTAAACACAATAAAAAAGAAAGCAAAAATTAAAAACCAAAAAATTTTTTCTTGAAAATGGGAGTCGTAAAAATTTTTTAAGAGATTCTCTAAACTTCAAACCGAAAAATAAATTTCAGATTCGAAATCTACGTTAAATTTAGCATAAAAATGAAATAGAAAGTGAAAAAAATTTTTTCTTTTAAATCACTATTTTAATGGCGTTATACCACAATAACGCCATCAACGAGTATCAAGAACTAAAAAAACAAGAAAGTCACAAATTTTTTTCCTAGTTTATTTGAATTAAAAAAAAGATTTATAAAACTGGGCTGGTTGTTAAAATCTTTTATTTTTTACTTTTCATGCACCCAGGTTCAAACTATGCTAGGTAAACATCCGACCCAATTTACTCTTTGGCTATTTACGATCCTGAAATCATAACCATAACCTGTAAATCCTTTTCAGCAGCTAACATTTTTTCAAACTTTCTATCCTGATTTTTTAAAATCAGCAGGAAACTATGTTTATAAAATTAATGTTTAGCTAAGGAAAGTAACTTCTAGTAAATGAATGATAGGTTGGTTAGATGTTATTTTCCGAAGTTACTAACTGCTTTTCCGTTTGTTTTTTTGATTTTTTTCAGGAGATTTGATTTCCTTACTATTTTATATCTTAATGCGCCATTATTACTCAGCCTCTATTTTTCTTTGTTAAAACTCATTTAGAAATTAAACCTTTAGTTTTTTTTTTTTTTAATTCTGAATTTTAATTTTGAATACATTTCAATCTGCACGTTTAATTTGTAAATCAACATGGCATTATTTTTGTAAATAATCCTTAAAAGGAGTCCAAAAAAAAAAAAACAAAAATGAAATTTGAATATGTAAAATGTAAAACCAAAAAAATTTATATATAATTATTATTCGGCTAAAGAAAAGAAATCGGTTAGAACTATTATTAAGTGGAAATTTTAATCATCAAGTCACTTTCCGTGACGCAATTTTAACCGATTTGATATATACATATGTATATATATATATATA
>JAUZNK010003333.1:0-10968 GCA_035046665.1 Euphysa ruthae | reverse complement strand
ATATAATTTTCATTACGCGCCAATAGCATACTTTTCTGGATTTCTATTCGAAAATGATACTTTATAACCGGTGATAATTCTATGATTTACCATTTTTTTTGATAAACTAAAACCTTTCACATATTTCACAGTTAGTGTTTATCCAAATTGATTGTTACCAAGCACACTCTTGCCAATCAATTTATATGGGAGCACAAACTTTTTTTTACCGCTTTACGCCTTTTTTATAGTTAAGATTTTAAAACTGTTTTTTTATATTAAGAAACTGTTACCATCATTGAAAAAAGTGCATTGCAATCGCCAAGCCTCGAGTATAAAATGGCGATGATGCTTGAAGGAGTTTCACTGGCTTCTGGGAAGAAAGCTAATAAAAAAACCATTAAGCTATACGTCCTATTGTGATTTTAAAAAGGCCTTTTAGAGGTCCACTAAATAAAAATAATTTTATAAGCACACAAAAACTTTACTTAGCCGAAAGATTCAGGTTCTTTCAATAAAGGAACAGCACATTTTTTTGTGAAACATAAAACATATAATTTATTCTCTCTTCTCTTCTCTTTTTTTTCAGCAAGAACTATTAATAACCAAATGGCGATTATGAAAAATCTTTTTTTATATATAAATTACCCAAGAGGAAAGTATGTATTTTGCTTGATTTTTCTCGTTTCTGGTTTGATTAACTAACACTCATAGCTAATGCCCGCTGATGAAGCATTTACGAGAAAATGTATTAAAAAGAAGAATGAATGAAGGTTAAAAATCGAAAATTTTGATTTTTACGCTGATATTTAGAAAACCGCTGCTATTTTGTTTAATTGTTTAAACTAACAAAATTATCCTAGGTCAATTATCATAAATTATCATAAGTTATCATAAATTTAGTAATGATAATTCCTGTTATTATATATTTTATATGATATATTATATATTTCATTTTTAACAAAAACTGATACTTACGAAGTTAATTTTTCTAGAAGAAAAGTCACTATGAATTGAAAACACTTAGCTATGTATTAAAGCTAGACCCCCGAAATCAATTTGATTCTAATTACAAGGAAGATGTTCTCTTCATTATCTGTCACATATATTATTTCAAAGCTGTACTTTTAAACCTTTAAACTATAACTATCCAACCAAGAGATAAACAGATTCAGTTATACAAGACATGTATATAAGTAAATGATTTTAATATGGAGCAGAATGAAATGATATAGAACTAATTTTTACCTGAAAAAGTTAGAAATAAAAACAAAGTCGTGAAAGTTATAAAAGGGAAGGTCATTTTGAATAATACAATAGTTATTGAAAACAAGAGAAAATAAATGTATTTTAAAAGGTTGTTTTAAGAAAAACAATCTTTACAGATATTTCAATATCATGAAGGTTGTGATTGTTTTTTTATTTCTAACTTATTAAACAGTGTATATTCATGTGGAGAGACAAGTATATAAATAACATATATAAAAACCACTCTTACTAAAGAAACAACCAATAATAAACATGTTGAAAAATGGAAATGTTGAAAAAGCTCAAGACGACAGTAAGAAATTTTTTGTAATTAATTATCGACATGGTATAAATCGTCATTTCTGTGAATTCTTGTGAAAAAATTATATAGAAAGCTTAAAAAAATCTGCAAGCATTTCAGACCGCTGTTTTTAAATTTCCACTTGGTTCCTATCTATTTCTCATCTAGTCTATTCCTTAAAGAATTCGGCACTAGGCTTGGTCGAAGAGATAATATGTACTTTCTCAAAGGAATTTAATTCTTAATAAATTCCCCTTTTAGCTAAATTTGCTCCCAGATGAATGCTTTCGTTTGTCTGATATAGTCAAGAAAAAAATTCCTGCTTCATCTTAATTTGATTTTTAATATAAGCTCCTCTTCGCTATCTGGTGACTATTAAAATCAATCTTTGGCTTAATCTAGTCCTTAATAGGTGTTTCCCCCTTACACATACTTGAGGTAAACAGAATTCAGAATTTCAAGAAAACGACCTTGCACCGTTTGGTTGAATGGTGATTCATCGCATAGCTCTTTACCTCTGTTTAAGTGAGATTTCCATGCTAGTAACAGATTTTGTAGGGTCAGTCATTTATAATTATAATTAGACCGCCTATTCACCAGTTTATGTAGTAATATTGGAAACAGAAGCGCAGCAGTAGTACCAACTCATCATATCAAATATTTTCCCCTACCCCTCCACCTCCTTAACTTTATCTGGCCCCTAACGAATATCTCTGTCAATTTGATCTGGGCTTTAATAAACTTGCCATTCGCTATGAAATTCTTCATAAATGGCCCTTTGGCTTAATCCAGTTTTTAAAAATGTCCCTATTGGCTATTTGATCTCTAATAAATATTCGCATCAAAAGACCCTTTCGTCTACATATATACCCTTTATAAATTTCACCTTCCAATTATTCTGTTACCCAATAAATACCTCATTCGGCTGTCTGTTTATCAGCTTCTTAATAAAATTTTGTTAAGATATCTAACCAATCACTTCTAAGGTGCTTGAAAGGTGGAATTTTAAACTGGTAGACTCCTTTCATCCTAGTACCCAAATTTTTTTCTAAACTTGGTAAGCGAATGAAAAAACACTTTGAACTAAAAAGGGGAGCTTGGCGCCGCTCTAATAAATCTTTCCTTAATGGCGATCGGTTAAATCCGAGAGGGTCATGAATTAGGGCATAAATAACAGGTCATTTTAAAGGAGCAATTTTGAGCTGAGTTTCTTATTTATCAAAGACCAGATTGTCAATGGTGGTGTTTTAATGGTGATGGTAGTATAGCTAATAATGGCTAATAGTGGCAGTAGTAGGTAGAAGCAAAATTAATGATAGTAATGGTGGTAGTAGTATTAGCAGTAATAGTAACAATATTGGTGAGCCTTCTTGCTAGAAAGTGACCAAATGAATTTTTCGCAAAGTTTGATATGGTATGGTTTGTAATTTAAATTTTTATCACTCTTAGCAACCTTGATGTTGATGACTATAAAGATAAATCTTTTACGTTATTTTCAATATGAAATAATATATAACCTGGTGGACTTTATATCAATTATATTGAACCATTTTATGCCATAGAAAAAGGCCAGATTTAGTAAGATGAAAAGAGAGCAGGAGTAAAGAATCAATGACTTCATCGAGGAAAGAAGGAAGGAATTAAGTCAAAGGGAGAGCATAAGAGAATACAAGCAAAGATGAATTTTTTTTCTTTGTAAAATATATAAACACAAACACCAAGCATCAAAGGAATTAATACAACATTGTATTTACATTGCATTTTTAAAGTTAGGATTTAAAATAATCTAATGAACAATAATATCGGCAATATCTACAAATTAAAGACAATGAATAAGAGTGTAATGTGGCAATTCTCTGGAATTTTCATTGTGTAGACGGTGCAGCTGAGTGTTTCAGCACTCATGTCAGCGGATTAAACTTTATGGTTTCCTTTAAAAAGGAAAAGATTCACAAAGTTAGCTTCAGATATGTTAAATATTGAAACATCAGTGTTTGCTATACTGACAAAAAGATTTTTAAGTACGGAAGAATGAAAAAGGCAAGGCAAAAGATAGTTGGTTATAGTGTGTGTGAGCCAAAACTGCTATTACTAATTTGACTGCAATTAAGTCTTAAATGGGTGAAAATTTTAAAGTTGCGTGTTCACATATGATAAAAATTCAGATAAGACTTTTTTTATAAAGATTAATAGTCTCTAGTTCTGTGATAGAAGAATGAAGCTTATTCCTTATATAGACACAATAGGGGGAAACAAAATTTTTCGCGTATTCCGCTTTTAAAGTTATTCCACTGAAAAGATTAAATCTTTCTCTTTTCAAATTAAAGAAGCTTCTGTTGGAGGGAGATATTCACTTAAAGAGTCACAGAAGTTACTGTTCATAACTTTCCAAAAATCAGATAATCAATTTACGATACCATCACCTTTCTAATACAAATTCACGGTAAATTCGTAAGATGACTCCTTCGTAGCTATTATTTGTAACTTTTTTTTTTTTAAATCAATAAAAATTTTTTCCTATAACATGAATAACGTAGTTAAAGAATTTCGATTCTTTTATTTGTATAGACTTTTTTTACTATATATACATGTATCGTAGACATTACCGAAGTAACATGAGAGTTGTTTAAAGAAGAACACTGGTGGTTCACTCATATATCAAAAAATGAACTTGGTAGTCTGTTTATCAGGACCCAGGTTAATTGACATTTTCCAATGGTGAACCCACTAATTTGTCTTCATTAGACCAGAGCTTAATGAGTCACAAAAATCAATTAAATTTTCTATAACCGAGAACATAATTAAGTAATTTGATAGGAGACTACACAGACGCCCTTCAACGCCATAGCATTTTAATTTATGCAAAAAGCCTTTTTACCATACTACACTAAGAGTTTCAAAAGATGGAGTGTCATCAAATTTCTAGTATATTTCCTAGGTTGCTCTTAATAGATATATCGAATGACTAGGCAAAAACTTGATTGAAATTTCATGATAATTCTGTCAGTTAATATATTCGAAGAGGTTTTAAATAACCTTTTCGAATATTGTACCAGATATTAGTAAAAGACCGTAGCTCTGGAGCTTATTTATTTATATATTATGTATTATTATCTTTATTTCTCGTTTCCAGTTGTTTATTGTTGATATATTAATAATTACACTGTCTAAAAGTGTACTTGTTTGTTCCGTATAAAAACTTTGGCAAGATTTATTATTAACGAAAGTAGACCATTAATTAACGAAATGACCATTAAAAATATTACCTTGAAAGCTTAGTTATATAACCGTTGTAAATTCATCCTTAATTATCCTTAATCACCCAATTTACAGGGATTTTTTTGATATAGAGAAAAAACAAATAATTGCATTGCTCAATAATTCATTAAATCAAGCTTCAGACTGTTGTGTTTAACAGCTACAAAAGATGAATATGAACTTTCATTCAAAAAGAATGAAAGTTCATTCAGAGGTTTTTTGCGAAGAAAAAGACAAGTCAGGACATCGAATCGTTGCAAGAAACAATTAATTATGCTTCAACTCCTTGAACTTTAAGAAGTAAAGCACACCAAGTTTTGAAACATCATTTGCAGAGTCTAGAAAAAGCTCTTTAACTACTGAAGATGTGCCAGAAAAATCACACAAACTAAAATCAATCACATTTCCTATGAAAAACACAGTGATGCAAAAGCAAGCGGTCAACCCGAAATGGTTTGGTAAATTTGTAATTTTCAATTACTGGTAATAAAGTGATTCAGTGAACTGCCATACCTGTGCAGAAAAAAGCAATATACTTGACATTGACACAAAGAAATAAAATACTATCATTGAAAACGGTTTTTCTAATTGGAAGAAAGCGATAGATAATTTTCGTTTGCATTCAAACAGTGCTACACATAAAAACGCCATATGAATATAACACGACCGGCTCATATCGATGAATTAACTTTCACAAACAGTTGTTGCCTAAAAATGCAAGAGTTTGCGTGGTATGAGGAAATTATTCCAGAATATTGTTTTCCTCGGAGAGGGACTTACACTGCGTGGAGATGACGATGAAACAACAGAAACCTTTTACCAACTTGCTTTGTTATAAGCAAATGATGGCCCTGCATTACAAAAATGAATCGAATAAAGTTATGACCGTCACAGGAAACGACAAGCACAAAATTAAATTCTTAAGCTACTCACTTTAAGACTTCTTCGAAAGATTTTCGCTGATATCCTTTCCCGTGGCTACTACAGTTTACTTGTAGATGAAGCTGCTGACAAAAGCAACATAGAGAAATCTGTTATATGTATCAAATCGGCGAAAAAAGATCTGAATGTGGAGTAAGATTCCATTTAGTTTTTCCATTGACGCTGCTATAAAACATATGTTTTTGAGAATGGGTATTTCCATGGGAGACGCCAAAGCCCAATGTTATGACAGCTGTTTTACTATGACTGATATAAGAAATGGAGTTGCATTTTTAATTTTGGGAGAGCATAAATGGTCTTCTTACTCATGCTTGCGTCGAACTTAGGAGTCGATGACACTGTCATAAAGGTCTAAAAAATTACATATCCATTTTTAAGATGCTTCGTTGATGTAATGAACCACAAAATACACTTAAACCTGATATTACAGCCTGATTTTAAACCTGATATTTGAAAGGAAAATTATTACATTTAAATTCCTATTCGGGATGCGCTTTTAATTGTTAATCTTAGATCATTCAGATAACCTCAGCGTAACCTTGCAAACCCCAAATATATTTGCTACTGATGCGCATAAATTAGCACATTTTGTAGTTGAGATATTGCAAAAAAAATACATAGCGATGAACATGAACAAACTCTCTTTGACAGGATAAAGAAAAAAGCATACCGTCCGTGAATTGACGAGTTAAAGTTTGGATTACCTAGTCGTAAGAGACCACAGCGTCTACTAAAAGCATATTTTGGTTATGGTTATTCAGCCGAAATGTATTACCATACGAAATACTTTGATGTCATTGACACAGTGGTTTAAACCATAAAAGACCGGTTTGATCAACCTTACTATCAGACTTATGTAAACCTGGAGAAAACACTTTTGAACGGAACTATGAACTAGGATATTGGTAATATAATGACACTATTAAGAGAAAATTAAGAAAATAAATTTGTTTTTTTTCAATTAAAAATCGAATTAGAAGGTTTATCAAATTTATCCAATGATAGTTCATCGATTGACTTTGTTCATGTTTTATAAAAGCTTAGTTACTGTCAACGTTTACTCTTGTGTTTTCAAATAAGGACAATACTGTCTTGTAGCGCCAGCAACTAATATTACGAGTGAGTGCGCCATCCGTGCTTTGCTTTGAGGTGAAAAAAGGCATACTTACGCAATACGATGAATCAAAACAGACTGAATCATACAATGTGAATAAGTGAACTTAGGGAAATGGGGGATGTTTTTGGCTTAAAATTAGTTTTGAGATATGTTGTTCGAAGAAAACTCGAATTGTACGAATACAAATAATTTTCGTTTTTATTTCTTTGTTTGTTATTCTGATTTTTTTTTTAACTTTACTTTTTATTTCCTTCTACCTCTAATTTTATTACTTTGGTATTGTTTTATTTCTAGCTGTAAAGTACCGACTTTTCAATAATCATAAATCTAAATTTCCTTTAAAAACAGTTTAAAGGACTTACATTCAGAAAACAATTACGTCGTCTAAGTATTATTCGGCGACATTATCAAAAAATTATTTCTTAGAAAAATGTATTTAAACTTAGATAATATGATGATGACTCATCCAGTATTGACTAATATGATGATGACCCATCGAGTGTTGGACTAATATGATGATGACTGATCGCTTAGTGGCTTGGTTTGGTTGGCTAGCAAAATTTTGCTTGTTTGATTCAATATATTTTGAAACTGATTTTGAAAATGGAATATTTAACTCAGTAGCGAAGTGATCAGATTGGTCGAAAGTCATCATCGGTCACATTATTCATTGAAGTTGCCTGGAATTAAAACTCCAAAAGGTCGCTTCAATATTCAAATTAGAAAAGGTTATTTCAGATTTACTGGCGAAATTATTAAATTTGTCAACGGATTAAAACTAATTAATTTAGGGGCAGCGTGAAATTAGATAAGACCAAAAAAAACGCTATATTTCCACAAAATATTGATGAATGAGAACAACAAAGTCGCACAAATAGGAAGAAGCAATAAAAAATGTAAATGAAGTGATTTTATCCAACAAGCTTAAACAAGCCTAACCAACCAACAATTGATACAAAAAGAATGATTTTTATTCACCATTTGCCACTTTTAAGTTAAACCTTTGAAAACTTTTGTATGTTTTTATCACTTCATTCGTTGTATAGGTTCAAAGGACTCTTTTTACTTCGTGTTACAGTTTTGAATGAGACACCAAAATTTTTGAGCTCAAGTCTTGTAATCGATTTTCTACATATTTTGTTTTTACGTCATTATAAATATGTAGTAGACTTTAAAAATCACTCTTTTAAGTTTTCTTTTTCATATTTTATGAAACTTGTCTTTCCATCACAAATTTATGTTGCCAGCAAGGTGAAATTTGGTTTAATTATCATTCGTTCTAATATAAACGATCTACGATGTTGTGTTAGATGTATGTACTTTAGTAGTTATTCACTAGGGTGGCCCGAATTAAACGAATAGTTTTTGTTAGATGAATTAAAGGAGGGAGAATTAAATACCATGGTAATGTGTAAAAATACCATTGCGACGATAATATCTAATAATTTTGTACAAATTGATCTTGATGAACATAATGGAGGAGAGTGAATTATTCTCAATTTGTTTGGGTTTTCATTATAATTCGGAAGAACATGAACGGCGAGGGATGAATGTGTTAATTAGATATTATGTTCACCGTGTGAATATCTTAATGGCTATTTTGATCCTGAGTTTTCTAAATTTATCACTTTATGCGCTTTCAAAGGATTTTTTTTTTTATATGTAGAATAGTTTTGTAGATTTTTAAGCTGTTTTAGTAAATGCTACAACTGTTTTAGATATTTTCTAGGTGCTTGCAATGTATTACGTTTACAATTTTGTTATTTGTGCAATCTCTATTACTCGCTGTTGAACGTGCTAATTTTTTCCACGTCCAACCGCAGCAAATGCAGTAAAAGTTGTCATTAAAACAGTAAGCTAAGTCATCATTTAAGTCGTTATGTAATGTTTAAATTTTGAAGAACTTTCAATGATAAGTAATATTTTACTCTCATTTGCTGCACGTTCTCAGTTGAAAGAAGTCCTTAAGCTCTAAATCAAAGTTTTTTCGTTAGCGTGACAACATGAGTCTATTCTTTTATCCTATCGATATATTATTAAAAGATTTTGGCTTTACGCTGCTTCCAATAATAATGAGAAATTATTTCTCAAAAACTACTTTAGCTATTAGCAGCACCGCTATTTGTTGTTTGGCATATTTCTAACCTTTACACCTTTACTTTTTTAATCTGAAAATGATTTATTTGGAAAGTCATGCCAGATAAAAAGGTTATACAAAGGTTGGATAAAATCTCAATAAGATACGAAGTTATAGATTCAACAAGGAGTCTTACTAATGGCAATTGATAAGACAATGGCCGTTGCGCAGAGGTAACCCTTGTCAGAGATTCCACTGTAAACTATTTTTAACGTAATAGCATAATAAAAAAAAACATAAACAAACAATAAGAACGCATCCTTTTCAACAACAATAAAACCTTAATATATTGACTTTGACTTTCATATTAATAATATATATATATATATATATATATAATATTTTCATATTAATAATGTCTAATATATTCATATTAATAATGTATAAGAACAATTCTTTTACAGATATTTCATCATTAAGAACATAAAAAAACAATAAGAACATTCCTTATCCTTATTTATTCTTATCATTCCTTATTTATCGGCATTAAAACTGAATAGCCATTGAATCATGCTTCCCACAATAAACCCTTCATCTGCCTTTTTTCGATTGCTTTTTTTGGTACTAATAGTACTCCTTCTTTCTTGTAGAGTTTTATTTCTTCACTTTACTTAGAAAAAAAATTTGTCTTAATTCTTAGAGAAGTTTACAAACGGAAAGAATGTCTACCTTGCATGTAAACACATGATACATTTAATATAACGAAGAATGTCTTACTTACATGTCACAACACATGATATGTTTATTATAAAACGTGATATAATTATGTTATACGGTACATATTTCAAAGAGAAGATATTTTGAATTAGTTTCGGACTCATATGATTGATTGACTTATAAATTTCAGTCATCAACAACTGTAAATGTCTTTTGTAAGTGTCTTGTGTGCACGCTACAACTGTTGTCAATAATTAACAATTCATCAAGATCTCAAGCAATAGTTCTGTAGGTTGTTTTGATAGATTGTTCTAAGCGCCCTCTTATGGTCACTGTCTATAAAATGCTTTTCCTTTTTATGAAGATTTTTCTGAAAGGGCGTAAACAGAGAATAAAAATAAGCTTTAAACTTAGTAAGTATCTTGAGGTACATTGCGGAGTTCCTCAAGGGTCAGTGTTAGGTCCTATTTTATTTAATATTGTTATAAAAGATTTTTTCATTTTTCATTAAGAAACTGCAGTATGCAATATCAATTTCAGAATATCAATGCCTTAAATCATTAATCTGATTGGACCACAATATGGAGTATATTTTTGAAGCATTGTATGTTTTGTTTGAGGCTTTCTTTTTCACATAAATGACCTTAAAGTCACTGTGTGGTATGGTCGTGTCTAAATTAGATAATCAGCTGTTAACTTCTTTACAGTTGGGTTAGTTATAATGTAATAAGTAGTAAGCAGTAAAATTCGCATTTATATTTACAATGGCAGTTATGATAATAACCTGCTATTTTCTTTGTCGTTTCAAATATAAAATTCCCTGCATCATCCAAATTTAAAAACATATTTTATAAATCGAACCATTGCTGTTTCTATTTTAAAAAGAATCACATTTATTTACAAGGTAAAACAGGTTCACGTAAATATTTAGGTTTTGAATTAAAATTATGGTGTCTGTTATTTAAAGTTTGTCTGCATTTCAACCTCTATAAAAAGTGATAACATAGAATTACATTTGAAAACATTTGTTTCATGGTGTACCAATCGAATTCTTTTAAAAATATTGTATGGTTTATTTCTAAGAAACAATCAAAGGGACACAAATTTTAAAAGGTGTTAGTGTACTGCAAACGAATTTCTAAAAAGTAGCTATTTTTCAGATTTAAATCACTTTTATGCCAACCCCTCTCTAACCTTGATATGTTAGCCTCTACATCCTTCATGTTACTATTTAAATTTTTGTCAGCTCCTCCTGCAAATATTTATCTGGCAGTTTCTTCTATCTAATATGTTTTTTTTTTTTTTGTTTTTTTTTTCAGTCCCTATCTC
>JAUZNK010003332.1:0-10968 GCA_035046665.1 Euphysa ruthae | reverse complement strand
TATGTCCTATGACATAAATATACTAATGACTAATAGAGAGCAAAAATTTTACCTATTGCAAAGTTTATTTTTGAGTCAAAAAAATTTTCAGTGCAAGCAACATATTCTAAATAAGAAGAATTGAACATGAGAAATTTACAACAAATCTAAAAAATGTTTGATGCTTAAAATATCAAAATTTAAAAATAATGATAAATACCTATTACCAAAAAATATGAATGAATATTCTATAAAAAAAATTCTGAAAATTATTTTCATTTGTAAAATTAATTAATAAACATTACAAAATAAAACACCTATTAATAGCATATTATTAACTTTTATTTAAATTGTATGATCAAACAAATATAATCAATACCTGCTCTTTTGAAGCTGTTTGCATGAAGGTAGGTTTGCCTAGTTTTTCATTTTTATCTTCAGCTTCCCCAAATTTCTCTTTTCCTTCATCTTTTTCAAAAGTTTCAACAAATGGTTTACTGTAATAAAATTTTAGAAAAGATTTCATTAATTATATTTTAAACACAAACATGAAGTATGGAAAACAAATCCTTGTTCATTAGTTAGGGTCTGCCATTTAGTATCTAGAATTAGAAATTATCAATGAAATTATAAAAGGAACTCATCAATTTATATAAGATATAAGATAATTAAACCACGAAAGAATACAAGAAAAAAGTTTTGACATCAGTTCACACTCGTTTTTTGTTTATTGTTTAAAACCAAAAGAGGCAAAATAAAACTGGATCAGCCTAATATCAGGATAAAAAAAAAACCTATACAAGTGAATGAAATAAATTTTCTGTTAAGCCAGCAAATATCTTTCCTATATTTTGTCAGCAATCCTAAAATTTTGCAGTTCTTCCATTTTAAATAACAGATAATCATCATTCTATGAAACTTAGCATTATCATCATTAACGATAATTACAACTTTTGCAGCAAAAATTTCAAAAAAAAAAAAAACACTGTTTACTAAAAACTTTGTGTTAATATTCTAGCATATGGAGTAGAAAAGCCTAATACGTTGATGAAGTGCTGGAGCAAAGTTTTTAATAATAACTGTAATGCCTTTCCTAACACCAGTCTACTAATACAGTACCAATCTACTAATACAGTAATTGAGTCTTTTAACTGTGGGCCACACACTAGGAGCTCTCCCACAAAAAACACAAAATTACTGTTTTCCAGCTTCCATGGTGAAGATATAAATATAACAAATATAATACACACCCACATTCCATAAATAACGGTACCATTGAATCATGAATAAATGTGACCTAAATACACAAAAATACAATAATTTTTATGAACATAATTACTATCACACGCAAGCATGTTGTAAAAGTGCAGGGTTGTCGATTTATTTTTTTCACTTTCCTGACTTCTGCTCAAACAATGAGCTTAAATTTGTTATGCAAACCAAGCTAAAATTTTTGACCACGTCTCATTTTAATACGTCTTTATCTTTGAAAGCCAACATACCCTGTAAATTCATAAATCAAAAAAAAATGTTAAATATTGATAAGATATATATTTTTTTTATTTTAGAATAAATTGTAACTATTTCAAAAATAAAATATCTGCAGGTATCATTCCTATCAGAGATAGTTTTTTTAAACATATTTTTAAATTTTCTTTATAAGCAAAAGGTTAGAAATAATAAAATCATTTTGATTATAGATATCAAGAATAATTAAGTTAAATTGAGTTAAAATGGTTTTAGCACTAAAACTTAGCAAAATAGAAAATATCTGATGCATGCGCCATTTTCTAGATACAGATTTTGCTAAACAAATTTATCTTTTTATGCTGTCTAATAGTGATTTTATTACATTTCACTTAAACTTATTTAATGGCATGTGGCTCAGCCATAGCTGACACGCTTTAAATGTGCTAAGCCTCCAGTTCAAACCCTGCTGAGGGTCCTCATCTTTTAATAAGTGCAAATTTGTATGATCCCCCACCAGTCGGTAAATAATTTTTAAAAAAGAATTAACACACTAGGGATTTAAAAACAAGATTGGTTGTTACCTGCAGGTTTTTTTGTGGTTTTTCTGACATCCCAGCAAACATATCACTAACTTTTAGCACCGATTTTCTTTTGCTCTAATTTTTAAAAAAAATCAAATTATTAATCTACTTCACTTTAATTTCAATATTTACTTTAGCATACTGCGGTTAAAAAAAGGCAGGTGTTTAAAAAAATTTTTTATTGAGGAAAATATCTGGTTGGCTGGTTGTATCAAAAGTATTATATCCCTAATCTTTTAAAAATATATCAGGTCAATAAAATTACCTGTGCCACTATACAAATATGTACCCTGAGAAATTAGGACAAAAACATTTTATTAGATTCACATTCCTAATTTAAATGCACACATTGGAAAATCTCAGATTTCACTTGAAGGATGGGAGGGCATACATCAAAATTAGTACCTTAGTTTATACCTGTTTTTATGTCACATCTGTTATTTAGAATTCTTGGTAAATTTAATTTATTGATATTAAAATATTCAATAAAAAACATAAGAAACTCACTGTTTTGTATAACCCTGATTCCAGTAAAGCATTGATTTCTTTTGCTAATTTAGGCTCTTTGGGTTCCATAATCTCTCAACCTTAAATTTATAAAACTATTTTTAAAAATAATAAAAAGAAAAAAAACCAATTATAAAGCAGCATGATTTACATAACATTATACGATTGTGATTTGTTGGTTTATCTTAGTTATTTTGATAACTTATTTAAAGTTTGAATTAAAGAATACAAATAAAATAATACAAAACAATAAAAAGAAAAGCTTTAATGCATTGGTCAAGTGCAAAAGCGGTTCGGTACACAGTTAAGGAACTTTGTTAAGCCTCACAAAGGCACAAAATACCAGATCGAAGATAAAGGAAAACTGACTGAAAATTTTATTAATTCAATGCTAAACTAATATGGTATTGCTATGAGATCAAATACCACAAACAAGTATGGAATGAAAAATTGCACATATCCTCCAGACCAGGAATTTTGTCACATAATGTGCATAAGGGATGCTGATACCTGGTGTAAGTGGTGTCAAGTCTGTTTTTATTAAGTATGAAATTATTGGTTATGTTTCCAACACAATTTATCTAAATGAATCAAGAAACATACAAAACCTATTAAGGCCAAAAATGCCAACAAATTAAGGCTGCATTGAAAACAACTGCAGTAAAAAAAGTTTCCAAGATAAAAAAAAACAGATACAAAAAAGCGTGGGCGACGGTGTGCTTTTTTTAAATCAGAAATTTTTGAAAATTATAAAGACGTCTTTAAAAATATAGATGTATTCCTTCTTTTTTTTTTAAGTAACTTTTTTTTATTGATTTAGAGAATTTAATACTATTTTTTAATATATATATATACTTTGTTATATCTTTTCCAACTGCATGAATCACTATTATGATGCAAATGCGACGTCATCAATTTTCACCCAAATTCTTGAAAAATAATGTGTTACACCTTAAAACTGGTATTAGTTTATGGTAAATTATCGTTGTAATCAAATCTTTTGACTTTAATATTGGTCTGAGTATCAAGAAACTTAAACTGTCCAAAATTAATTTTTGGGCTTAAAATGATTTCATAAATATGCAAAGAAATTTATATAAAACATGCTATTTTTGATATCGTAATCCCAGCTAATATTATCACTAATTTAATTGACTCTAATAATGATAATAACAGACTAAAAATTAATTTTAATTGTCCGAAATTAGTTTTTGGACTCAAAATGATTTCATAAATATTCAAGGAAATTTATGTGCTATTTTTCCTCTCCTGAAACAATAAAAAAAAAATTAAAACGATATCGCTAACAACAAAATTGCTTGAGCATTTTCTATGAAGGTAGTATTTTGGTGAAATCGCTAAAAATGGGATTTTGCTATAAATACGCTAACAGTTTCAAATATTTATTATTAACATTTAATATCATTAGAAAGCTGTATCCTTTGTCTTATACACCGGTATCTTTAGTGTGCAAATCCACAGTGTATGCTTTTATACATTCATAATAAAAGGTTTTATTATAAATTCATAATTCATAATTCAAAGGATTTGCCAGTCAAAGGCTAAGAAGTCATTATGCAAGTCATTATGCATCCTTATAGATGTTAGTATATTGTATTCAATGCCCTACAATCTTGCACCATATTATAAAGCTGCATCTTTCATAGATGTTGTTAGTTCATACAAAAATGAGATGTTTATTTTTATAATATCACTTTGTTTATATGCTTATTGTGCTTGTTTTTCAATTATTTATTTTTATTATTTCAGTACATAATTATTAAATTACTCAAAAGGGCATAAATGATCTAACGCTATATTAAACTCTCGATAAAAGTATAAGGAACTATAATTACGTGAAATTAAGTCAGGCATCAGATACAACAAAATATTGCTCTTTTGGTGCCATTACTTTATTGATATGAGGAATTTAATTTCCAAAATTGGTCAATTTCTGGCATACTAAAATTAAGATATCTACAGATTCGCTTGACCTCTGACAAAAAGTCAGGTCATTTGGAAATGAGAGACCAAAACCTTTCCTTTGAGAATAAAATTGTATGAATTTGATCAATTTAAAATTTTGAGTGACCTCCTTTCTTTATAGAATTTCAAAGAAATTTTAAAATTTTCATATTTCCCTTTTTACAAAATTTAACAATTTAAAAACATGATAACTTTTAGAGTAAAAAAGTTATTAAATTTTCAGCATGTGTTTATTACAACTTGCAATTCATAATAAACCAAAAAGCTTTTGATTTTTATAAGGAGTATGCTAGAATTATTAAATAAAAATGTAAAGTTTTCGCTACATTTACGATTTTCAAAAAAAGTTTAAAACCTGTGGACGATATCAAGTCAATAACTTTTATAACATTCCTGCTTTAATCTGTTCATAAATGTCTAAATTTACCTCATGGAAGTTTTTATATTAATCAGGCCTAGAGATTTTAAGAAAATCCATTTTTATTGTTATACATTGTTTAAAATACTTATTTGTCCTGTCTTTCCACCTTAAATCAATAGTTGGGGTTTTATGATAAGGGTATACTATTACCCTAAATCCAGTGACATAGGTTTAGGGCACAAAACTACTTATAGATTTCAATAACTGACCATGCACTAGTGCCTTATCCGATCGACCAGACAACCATGAAATATTTGCAAAAGTATCAAATAATTGCATAAAGCTTCTTGCATTTTGTGGCAACATAGGAAAATATCTACTTATTTTGCTAATTTCCATCACTGTTTTATTAGAATATGAAGCTAGGTTACCACCAAAAAGAAGCTTTGGTGACCCTTAAAAATGAATTAAAAGAAACTACACTCTTTGGGGCATAGCTCAAGTGTATTCATGTAAAACCATCCAGCATAATCAAATAAAATAAGTATAGCTCACGTGTAGTCAAAAAAATCTATTTATAATCGAATATAACAAATGGCAAGACAGAAAGAAAACAAGATTACTGTAAATCCAGTTATAATCAAATAAAACAAACCGCCACTTAGAAAACAAAATGTCAGTACATCGTAGTAAATATGAAACGTATGCGCAGATTTCATCGACACTTCGTTCATTGACATTTCTTTCATTATTTTTACATTTCGTTCATTTCATATTTCGTTTACTTTTACATTTCGTTCATTCCTATGACATTTCATTGATTTCTATTACATTTCGTTCATTTTAATTGAACGAAATGTAAAATCATTATACTTATTATTATTTTTGTTATTATTATTATCCTTAGTATATAAATGCAGTGTTGAATCCAGGAAAAAATATTTTTTTTAATAAATCTTGTAAAGATTTTAAAACGACATTTTTTCATAAACTTTACCACCTTCAAATAATATTGCTCATATTGACTATTAAAATGTATTGAAATTTCCTAACAATGATTTCCAAATAAATTTAAATATATCTCCTGATTTTTGTAATATCTTAGAGATGGATTAACTGCTTGGAAACTAACCTAAATATATAACAGTGTTTAATGAAAAAAAAGGCATTAGCTTACATGTGTGTATTCTTATTTGTCCAAGTCTGAAAACTGTTCTACACAGGTTATGAGTTAGGAATTAAGAGTCATTGGAAAAAAAAAATCTACTAACTAAGAGCAGACGAGGCAAATAGCTTACACATATGCTGCTAATTATGAATTTTCTGTTAAAGAGTAAGTTTACAATTGTCTTCCTGAGTCTTCCCTCGTGTATTGTTTGTTTGTAGCAATATTTCTGAAAAAAAAATGTAGAATGATACGCATTGAAACTGAAACTTAAAAACTGGGCAGTGAAAATAAAGCCATATTTAAACGTAACATGTTAGATAGGCATATATGTTACGCTTAAATATAGCTTATTGTCAGACCAGATGTTAAATTTCTAAATGGTACACATTTAGTTCTTGATCAAGTCTGTTTTGCGGTGTTATTACAATATTATTATACTATTCAAATTACTATAGACAGTGATTTGCAACCAATAGAAACAAGGAAAAAATAAATATTAATCACATATCTGCAGCATACCGAACATTTATTCCACTAATTTCATCTCATGATAAGTTCAAATGCCGTCAGGTGCTGAGACGGTGTTGCGATTCTATACACCAAACAAAAATATAAATTTTGAGAAATACCAGCAGCGTGTCCTTTTTTTGTTTTATCCATTTCGAAAAGAGGCGAAGTTACGAAGTTGATTTCCACTAAGCTTTTCAAACAAATTTTCTGAGAATGGTGTTATCTACGTTATAAATTGTAATAGAGAGCGATTGAGCCTTCAACAGATTTAGTTAATGATGTTCTTTCACGATGTAATGTAAACAAAATTAATCAAGATAGCTTCGGGAAACAACACTCACAGATTGAGGTAGATTATAATAATAAGATTGGTTTTAACATTATAACAACTGATAACGTTGCAGGAGCAAGCTCTGGTGGTCACTTTGAAATATTAAGTGTCTCTGAAGTTGGGCAATGTGTGCAGTCGCCTAACACAAAACAAAGAGAAAATTTTGATATTATGTATGTTTGATCAAAGGACTATATCAAACAAAAATTTTCAAAACAACCAAAAAATGTCAATCCATTACATATTAAGTTATTACCTTACCATAGGTGATCTCCAGGAAAGGAAAAGTTCTTTTACTTGCAATTACAGGTGTAGCTAATATAAATATAAATGTGACAACTCTGCATTCAGGTTTATGTTTGCCATTCCAAGGAATACTTTACCTATTAAATAATAAGTGTTTTTCAAGTTTAAGAATTAAAAGTTTTGAGGTTCGAATGATACTTATTGATGAAGTTTCAACTGTTTCATTGAAAGTGCTCGTTCAATGACATAAGAGAATGGTGGAAATATTTAATGTTCAATCCCCATTTGCTGGAAATTGTTTGTATATGGTGATTTTTACCAATTTCCACCTGTTATGGCAAAATCAGAGTTGGAAATATAGAAGGTATGGTTGAAAGTATTTTACCATCACTTTTTTTCTCTGAAAATGATACACATTTATGCTGAAAACAATCCAGCAAACCACTATAACAATAAGACGTTAGAAATATTGAACTCGTCTGTTGTCTTCATCTGCATGAGTAGATGATTTGCCTGATAATAATTTTGCATTACAAAGTGATATAACTGCAGCCATAAATCATAAAAACCTGAAACTGGCGGTCTTGTTTTAAAACTGTTTAAAAGTTGATGCACGTGTTATGTTAAATACTAATATTTGATATTATAGAAAAATTAATTGATGGGAAAATAGGAACTGTGAACAATTTTAAGTATACTAACAATGAGGTATCAGTAATTTATGTAAAATTTTATGATGTTGATGCAGAAAAAACACTTATTTCTTCTGATGTATTTGCAAAACAAGATAATCTGGTTCCAATTAAAAAACTGACACATCTATTAAAATTAAAAAAAATAGTCCTAATTCACCATCTATTCAAAGATCAAGATTTGGACTTTCAAAATGGGTTTTATATTCATGAAAATGTTAACATTATCAGTAATATTTCCGGTACAATTTATTTGTTAAGGGTCTACACAAGTTAATTGAGAATGAGAATGAGAATGTTATATTTAACGTGGGGAACCAACCAATTGCCGAAACAATATTTCCAGATGGGCTCACATGGCGGGTCTTGGAGTACTTAGCACGCCCATTTGCGTCTACGAAATTCGCTGAACCAAACAACCCGACCAATTTTAGCTAGCGTTGCATTACGCAATGAGTTTCGCTCAGAAACTCAGAGATAACATGGAAATAAATTTCCGCCAGAGGTGTGAGTCGAACTCGTAACCTTTCGCTCCAGAGTCAAACGTCTTACCACTATGCCAACTCCGCTTAGTTTCAAAGGAAGTTTTTGATAAGCTTGTTTAATATAATTTTTTTACATGATTGATTTTTTATCCCCTATTTTAAATTACATAGGTTGTTTTTAATAGCGTTAATACTGTTCAGTACCCAGAGCCTAAAATTATATTAATTATAACCAGGCTTTTATAAGTTGTTCATTTTCAGAGAGCTCCAGATCATCAGATCATGGAATGCTGTAAATTGTGATCTGTAAAATATGACAATAAATTCAAATAACATCAAGTTCTATATGAGGATATATTTTAATAGGATTGAACGAATGCTGACCACCCCTTATTTTACCATCATAGATCACTTTAGTTTTTGTAATATAATTTGCCTTATTTAGTTTCCGCAACATAAGTAAGACACATTAAATTACAAGACAATATCAACTACACTCTTTTTTTCTTTATAAGCATAGTGTACCATTTTTGTCAATTCAGCCTTAATTTACACTTAGTATAGTGGATTTTTAAACTACTCTTTTAAAAGTTTATTTGCCCCTGTCTCTACCTAAATTTCCAGCTACTATTTTGTGCCTATTGTAGGGGGTCGAATAAGCAGTGGCGGTGGAATTTTGTCATTATGTGATCTCACCAATCAACCGCAAATCCAGCAGCCTCTTCAGAACAACATATGGCAGTGGATTTAGAGGCCAAGCGGAAGAGAACCGCATGGATACCGATTTGGTCGATGAGAGCAAAGGTGATGGAAACATTTTCGATGTAATTGACTATTTTTTTATATAAAAGAAAAACACTTTCCTAAAAAATAATGCTTGCCTTTTTTCCCAGAATGTGCTTATGTTATGCTTAAAATTAAAGTAATCTCAGCCTAGGTATGCCTATAAACGTTGTGCTTGTAAAGAAAAAATAGTGTATATCCATTTTCAAAATGTTGCAAATAATATTTATATGCTTTATTTTTGTAATTATCTGGATATGGCACACATGTGTCTGAAGAAAAAATGTCAGCACGGAATAACAAGTTTTTTTGATGTCCAAATCAAGACCATTCCGGTTACTTAAATGAAAGTTTGGATAATGACAACTCCTTCTGCAAAACGAAATATTTTTTTGCCTAAAAAAAAAGTTATTTTCTCTATCACCAACAAAAGGAGGATTGATGCTTTTTAACACAAATGTGAATAGGTGAGTAAATTCAAATGAATAGCTGTCATTTAAATTTGATGAATTCAATATAGTAAAGATTGCTGAAGGTAATGACCACATCGATACTTGCACTGTAATAGGAAATATAAATTGGCAGAAAGATACCCGAGCTGCACTAGTTGGTGAAACGAAACATGAGCGACATATACGTAATGCCTAATTAAAGGAAAAGACCGGGGTTTTTCAAATCTCAATTTGAAAAAAACTTTATAGACTAAGTTGTTGAAAAAAAAACACTTACCTATTTAAAGATGTTTTAAATCAAAAATTATCATGGTTTAAAACTTTCAACTACTAGTGGTACTACAAACACTGTTAATGAAAATCAGTTTAGTACAAAATGGAGCAATTTAGCAACTCCTGTTTTTAACAAGAAGTGTAAAGTACGTTGCATGTTAAATGGAAAAAAAAAAAAAAAAATTGGTCACTCATCAAGGCGAAAAAATTGTACGATGCGTTCTCCGTGCCAGAAAAAATAAAACTCTTTTGCACAACCTCTTAGTGACTCTTGAAAAAAATATATTAAGTACTCTTTGTATTAAAACTTTCTACGCAGATGGAGTTGATGGGAAATCAAGCAAAGAATTTTGGGTTTAAACTGGTATTCCACAAGGACATATACTTACCCCTTTTATCATTTACTATTGTTACTATTGTTCTAAAAATGATCTAATTCCTGATTTCGACTTACCTTATGACATTGTTTTGTTCGAGTCAAACAACAGCGATTCTACTATCTATCTATGTAATTATTCATCTATCTAACTTTAAAAAAAATAAATAAATAATGGGCTCCATGGTTATTTAACTCGCAAATCTGATAGTGGAAAACTTGTTGTTACCGCTTTTAACACTAACACCTAGGTTCTCTGTTAAATGCCAGTACATTAGTGAATGAGTAAGGCAATTGATTTAATTAATGGCGTCTTCAAAATTAACTTTAACAAACGCAGTAATGTTGGTTCAATTTTTGATCTAGATTGAGAGATACTTAATATAGATTAAATAAAATGATCATCTAACCATTGCTATTTTCGTATTTTATTAATTATATGTGGGAAGGGGTGCACTTTGTGAGTGGGATGCGGATCGTAAAGGAGATTACGGTTTTTCCTTAAATTGTTTTAGTGAGTTATCTTTTTATTTTTGCATGCTTACTAACTAGTGTCACTACATTGTTCAGCTATAAGCTATTGAGTGACTCCATCCAGAACAATCTTACAGCACTCTTGTTTTTATCTATTTTTTAATTGGATTTATTAATTGGATTAAATTAGTTTTTGTTTTTGGAAACTAGATTTGTCAGTTTATCCAATTTGAAATAAAGAATACTTACTTACTTACTTACTTACTTACTTATTTTAGATTAAGCCAGAAACTG
>JAUZNK010003331.1:0-10969 GCA_035046665.1 Euphysa ruthae | reverse complement strand
TCCTAAATTACTACCAAATTACTTCTTTTATGGTGGCTCTACACCAGCTTCCCATGAACTTATTGCTCATTGGGTACCACCAGAAGAAAAAGGAAGGTTCGAAAGTATAGTTTATACAGGTCAGTCTCTTTTTAGTACAAATTAATTCAAATTAACATTAAACTATTTAATCTGGACAGCAACTCACTCGAACAAAGGTTTTGGAAGAAGAAACATTGAATATAGTCCTAAGACACGCCATAATTTCTGTGCTTATAACGTAGCATTTATAGAACCAATTGATGACAGAAAAAATGGGACCGATGTTTTTATGTTCTTCGATATATAACTTTTGAGGCGAGCTAATTATTATAGAAACATAAAACAGAGAAGAAAACTAAAAAAAAAATGACGGTTTTAAAATTTTATTTGAGCTTTGGTGAGTTTCTCATTTTCGAAAGAGTTTTCTCCCCTAATCAAATGTATATATCAGGTTGTCATCTTTGCTTTTAGCCGATAATAAGTGTCTTTAAACTTTGTTAAATGAGGTTCAAGCCAATTTGAAAACCTAAAGATGATTTTACATTTATGTTTAAAAGTTCTTAAAAACAGTAAAAGGATTTACAAGAAGAATAGTTCTGAATGTATTTTGTATTTTATTCGATGTTGTTTAGAAGAAAGCTGGCCTGAGTAATGTCTCAGAAAAAATTTTGGCAATGCATTTTGAACTTGATTGTGTCTCTAACTTTTAAAAATTTTGAAACCAAAAGGCCTATGTTGTTAGTGAACCGGAGTATATGAATTAGTGTAAAGCAAAATAGTTAAAACTAATCGCCTTCTATTTACAGCAGTGCAAGAAAATTATTTTTCACAAAGTTAAAAATACTTTATGATAAAAACGATAACTTGAATATATTTCTTTAGGATTTCATACTGGTACAATAATAGCGCTACCAATATCTAGTTTGCTAGCGAATTCAAATTTTCTGGAAGGCTGGCCTTCTGTGTTTTACGTTTTTGGTAAGTTTTATATCAGTAAAAAAGGACTTTTGAAAAGAAGTATTAGAATCTTCGTTATAGACAACCTAATTATTTTATCTATAATTAAAATAACCTTTTGATAATGTTTTTTTGAAATCTTTTACAATGACTAAAATTATGTTTAATTGAACATTGAGGAAAGATAAGGCCTATTAATTTTTGGCAACTTTTATAGTTTTATTATTTATATTAATAAATATAAATATATCATTATTTATAATAATAAATATATATTTATATTAATACGTAATTAAATAAGTAGTTTAAAAAACAACATTATAAGGCATCAGTGCAATAAAACTCTTTTTAACCCTTAGAGGTTTAAGAGCGTTTAGAAGTTTGGATTGAAACGTTTCAGAAAAATTTTGTTTAGCATATTGGACTGACCTTCACTTTACTGCTAGGTTAAAGGAAATTTTTACTTTGAACTTTCTATTTTTTGCTCAACAGGTTTGAGTAAAATTACGCATACATTACTAGCAATTTTTATGAAGTATATTTGATTTTAGGAACTGCTGGGATAATTTGGTCGGTGGTTTGGTTCTTTCTGGTTTCTGACAAACCCACTGAGCATACTTCTATTAGCGAGGAGGAAAGACAGCTTCTTCTTAGTACTTTAAGTGTAACCTTATACGATAAAAAGGTAGTTAAAAATTCTTAATCTTATTCACAAAAATGATTATTGAAGTTGGATTTGGGAGAGATGGGCTAATTATGGGTGAATATATTTTAAGGTTTATGGTATAAGCAGAAGCTGAAATCAATTTTAAAGTCTGGAGATATACGTGTCATTATTAAGTGTTCAAAACTTGATGTTTTGTTTTAGGCACCAGTAGTACCGTGGAGATCCATCCTTACAAGTATTCACGCGTGGGCAATCATTGTTGCACATTTTAGTTTCGGATTCGTCTGGTTTATGTTACTTACAGTACTACCAACATACTTGAAAACTGTGTTAGGTTTCTCATTAGCCCAGGTTAGTATAATGATTAAATTTCTATATTATGCACACCACTGAGATTCCCATACTTGACGTTTAGTAAATTTGCATTCAAGTAAATCATTAATCAAATATTATTTCACTCCAAAAGTAGACCCAGGCCATCGGGAAACTTTAAAGCTGCAAAATATTCAATTTCTGTCACATTAAAAGATTTTAACTTATCTCAGGGTTAAATATTATTAATACTTAAAACTTGTGGAGATTTCATGTAAGCCATATTATTACAGATGAAGTAATTATGCAATGGGACAATATAAAAATTTGGTACACGTTTTTTTAAGTTATGTAATGAAGTTTTCGAAAACATCAACTGATGTTTTGGCTCGAAATTATTATAACTTAAAATTCCATTGGTAGTTTAGCATATTAGTTTTAAACATAATTTTGCTCAAATAATTTTGGATCAAAAAGTGTTTGGGTTAGCAATAGCACTGAAATAGATGTTTTTCTTTGTGACGTTAATGATTTAGGTAGTACCAATAATAACATCTGACTTTTTATAGCTTTTAGAGCTTAACTTTTGTTGACGGAACTTTTTGTGTTTAAAATAAAAGAAGCTGACATAATTCATTGAAAGAATGTGGAAAACACAATGTGCAAAAAAAACACTTTAACACTGACACTATTAACCGTAATGAAGTAACATTGACTACAAATGTTTCTTTAGAGTATTTTCAAATAAATTTTAGCATTATTTTACACCTTGCCTTTTTCATACTGCTTTATTTCGTGTAAAGCTCTTGAATTATGTGAGGTAGTTTTTCGATTTAGCTAAGCTTTTTTTCTTTGGATTGTGATTATGTTACCTATAAAATGTTTTCTCCTCACTGCTAATTCTTGTATATAACAGGTTGGTAATTTTTTTGGAGAAGTAATATTACGGTTTGATGCATATTTCCATGAGTTTAGTTATTTAGTAGCATGATATATACAAGCGTACTTGTTTCGAGTATTATGAAAACGTCAACTCTCAGCAACATCAATGTTTTAAAATAAGAAAATATTTTGAACACTAAAGATGTAACACGATAACTCCACAAATGTGATTCTTTTCTAAACAGAAGAGTTAAAAGTCTATAAATTTCATTGCGTAGCAAGTAAGGCTGATTACTCCAAAAGAATTACAGGAAAGTCTTTTAATTCCAAAAAATTGGGAGGTAAATCTGGTACGCATTAGCTACATTAAGATTCATTAGATTTTTTTAACACCATATACTACCTCTTACTTCTTTTACACGTTCTGTTTTTCGTATTACCTTATTTTATGTATAGCTATTTAAGAAGAATCGTCTTGAAAAAAGATTAAAAATAATTTGCGATTTTGGGTTTCTTGCTGGCAATAAAATTTTGTATTAAAAATAAAACAAAAATGCGCACTCCTGAAATTGACATAGGAATATTAGGGGAAGACCTTTAAATATTGATAAGGAAAATGCTTAAATTATTAGGAATGCATTGCTAATATAAAATATAAGTAAAATTGGCAAATGATTATTCTTTTATGGAAGTTTAGAATGGATTTTTGTCTGCTCTTCCATTTGTTGCAGCATTTACAACATACGCGTGCGCTGGTATCTTTGCAGACTACTTGCATAATAAATGGGGAATGACAATTAAAACAACCAAAAGAATTCTTTCGATACTAGGTATGGTATTTTTTACTCTTTCAGTTTCCATCATTAAATGATGTTGAGAAACAATTATTATCATTAGAGTTTCTGTCGCTGAAAAGCTTGGTGAGTTTTGCTTATGAAACGTTCAAGAACAGGTATCGGGGTTTTTTAGTAAATCTTTTAAGAGAAAATTCAACTATTGTTTCTAACAAACAAAACTACTCATAAAAGACCGTGTATTATTTATTTTAATATACTTAGGTTTCTATCCAACTGGAGTATTTCTTATTATTGCCAGCTATGCTACTTGTGATCAGATCACTTGGTCTATGGTTTGCTTAATTCTATCAACAGGGTTTATTTCGTTTAATTTTGGGGGGTTTTATGTGAACCATTTGGATATAAGCGTTCATTACAGCAGCACTCTCATGGGAATGTCAAACATGTTTGGGTCGATAGCTGGTTGTATATCACCCTTCATTGTTGGAATAATTACTGAGAATGATGTAAGTAAAATTTATTACTCTTTAGAATCAGCTGACACTTTACAGCTGAAAAATATAAAAACATCTGATTTTTTAGAAAAATAACGCTTTTAACATCGCAGGATCCTCGCTAGAAGATATATAATTTGCTTGTACACATAGCGACATCAAAAAATCAAATTTTGTTTAATAACGATAACATTACTGTAGCAAAGGTTACTTTTATTAAGAAATTAAGGTATCTTTCTGAAACAAACTTTGTCCCTTAAGCAACCAAACTAAACTTCCGTGAAAGCAGTAAGATGTCATAGCAGCTGCATAGCAGCTAAGAATGTTTTAATGCCGTAGATATCACCACAAAATAATAAATTATTCAGAAAAACTATGCAAATGTACGGTGGATATAATGCGTATGCTCATAAGATATAGTCCAGCTAAAATGAGAGCTGCGACACCCTAGCCTGAAATCGATTTGAAAAGAAAAGAGAAGTTGTTAAAAGCAGCATATTTTTTTATTTCAAATTAATTTTCGTAAAGTTTCTGCACAAACCACAAACTAAATATATTTTAGAAGGCATTCTATTATTATTGTTAATATTGTTATTATTATTTTTATTTTATTATTATTCATATTATAAGGCTGTGAGAACCAACAAAATAAAGACTGTTTTTAACTTTTTTTTTACCGAGAATAAAAAATTAATTGCGATTACTTTTGAGGAACTTCTATCTCACCCTAGAACTTAAAAGGTAAAAACTTGTAAGGCTATTTTTTTAGGTTTATTTGTATTCACTAATCATAAATAAAAATTAACTTAAGTAGGGAAAAAAGTTGGTAAAAATCTTATAGATGTTTTACACATGGTAAATAAAAATATGAACGAGTTTCTATGTTGTCCCAATAATTATATGAACGCTTATATAAAGTCAACTCAAAAGGTACTTTGAAACCTTGTTTCTTTTTTCCTTTTTTTTATTTTGGAATTATTTTACCATATTGAAAGATTCGGCGCGCTATTATTCGAAAGCCTATAACACCTAGTCAATGAGCTGTGCAGAGTAAGCTTAATAACTTATATATTTGAGCATAAATAGTGTTTAAAATTATAGAATAAGCTGAAGTTCAATTGAAATCTTTCTAGGAATATAATATATTGCTTAACGGTTATAAAAGGTCATGCTAACAGTAAATCTATCAATAACTTTGAATATAAGTGAAATCAAATTAACTGAGTCATGGTCTAATTTACTCAAATTTAAATTTTTTTTTAAATATATGTAAAAAAAAAAAACGAGGGTTAAATTTTTTTCAAATATAGACGATAAATGAATATGAACTTGATGATCTATCTCCCAGCTAGGGTTTAGAACCCTGATCTGGGTATAAATTACAAAAAAACTTCGCTGTTCATCGAACCATTGATAAAAAAAGGGAGCAAATTATATATCATATAATCTTAAAAATTAGGATTGTATTTCAATTATGAATTGCATGGGTATGGAAATCCATTTTTTCGTGTTAGTGGATGGGTATGGAGGAAAGTACTCTACATAAATATTGGTGGTATACATTTTTGTTACATATTTATTTCTTTTAGGCAAGCCGTGAGAATTGGCGTGTTGTTTTTTATATTGCAGCAGCAGTATGCTTTTTTGGAGGTACCTTTTTCATCATATTCTTATCTGGTGAAAAGCAATCATGGGATCATACATCGCATGCTACTAGTTTTGCTCTTAATGTAAAGAAAGATTCAGAAAGGTCACCGCTGGTGGTCGAGAGTGAACATACGAATGATAAACAATCAATCAACGTCTAATCACATACTAAAAATATTTTTATTAGCGATTTTTAAATTTGTTTGAGTCTAAGCTCTTTAATTTGTCTTTGTAAGTTCAACGTCATAATTCGTTAACAGCTAATTTAATGCAGTAGGGGAAAGATAACGATTCTCTGCATCTGTCGTTATTAGGCGAATATAAATGACGCAACAGTCACACTGAGAGAAATTTCTTTGTTGTTAGCTTTTTATTTAGCCAAGAAAATCGGTCATTAGCCCTTGGAACAGTCCTAAATTTGCTCTTATTTAGTAACATTTAAATGCGTTAAAGGGTTTTTATTATTTTAAAATTAATTCAGGCATAAAGATTTTCGGCAAATAAATAAATTAATTTTAAGATTAACCTTTGTGATGTCAATCAAGTAAATAACTTTTGAAATAGTTTAAAATTTAGTTAGTTAAAATGCTATCCGAGTAGAAAAATGGTTAATTTCGGCCAATTTACAAATCACCTAGTTTTGTAGAAATAATAATGTATTTACCGATAAAAATATTTTTTTATAGACATTTCAACAAACATATTTCATATAATAAATAGAAAAATTAAAACAACATGTCAAGAGTTACATAAAATATTTATTGAGCGACTTTTCGGGAGACAAACTGCTCCCATGATCAGACTAGTTACAATGAGTCTTTAATAGGTTTGCGTAGGCTCGAAATCGAGTGTAAAAAAATTGTGCGGACCGTCGAGGAAGATTAGTACTTCAAGTGCGTTCGCGGTCTGACGAGGAATGTTCATGTACGAATCTTTGCTAACATGGAATCTCCATATTGCAAAAAAAGAAAAAAAAGAAAAAAATTTATATTTCATATACTTTTTATTATCTTCAATAATTTTTTAAACTTGATAAACTTTTTAAAAAGCATAAAAAACTTTGTAATTCCTGACTTAAAATTTACCTTATGTAGTATATCTCTGCTAAAGGGACAGATTCGAGGGTTACTTCGACAGATCGTTTCCTTTTTGATTAATAGTTAATTGCGCCATAAAAAAATTGGGAAAAAAGATACATAATTTATATTGTAAGTAAACCAAAACTACTACTCACAATGTTGAAACTTTTACTTTGTATTTACCAAAAAATGGAAATATTTATGAATCTATAATTTGTGAACCTGGATTTGAAAAATTATTAGGCAACTTGATAAAGCTGCCAATTCCAATAAAACAAAACATTTTTTTATCAATTTTCTGATGACAGAGGAATGAAATCCAAGTAGTAGTAGCTAAACTTAGTCAACAATAGCAATGAAGTTATGATGCCAAATACAGATAATTGTAATATTCCCAAAACAAGGTAAGGTCGGGTTAAAACCTTAACTTTTTATCGAGTTGATAGCTTTGATTATTAAGAAGTACTAAGGATATTAGGTGGTCACATATAGATGACCAATAAATATCTTTATTGAAATTAGGCGTATATTTTATTTATAATTCTAAACTAATTTAATCCAACTAAGTATATTGTAATGTCTAAAAAAATCAGTCATATATAAATAATAACAAATATTCAAATATATTAATTGAAATCCTGCAAATTTTGCATATGCAACCTTCTCCGTACCAAGATTTTAGTGCTAATTTTAGTTCATGAACCGAGTTTTTGAATTCATAGACTTTGGAGGTAATGAATTCCAAACAGTGGTACTGAGATAAATTTTAATAGGATTAAAAGTTTCTTTGCACGAAGATTTATACGAAGTAATTTTATGCAAAAAATATCCTGGATAAAAAGCGTTTTTAAATCGTTAACTGAATTTCAAACATTGGCAATCGTAGATTGCTAATATGGATAGTGATGCTGTTGTCCATTTCAAGACGTACTTCAAAACTAGATTCCTACTCTTGATATAAAACTCTTAGTGCCCTCTTGTGTGATTTATTTATTGTTTGCCATTTTTACATTTCTTTAATGTGGTTATCAAACTGAGATAATTGATCTATTTTATATCCAAGTAATATGACCTCGTCCTTGAATTAAATATACTTCCTATAGTATTAGTGACGTTTCCTAAGGCCATGAGCTGGAAATTTGCTGAGTTTGCTACCATGGAGTTTTTTGAAAACCAATCTATAATTCTGTTTCAATCATTTTTGAGCCACGTAAAGACATTGTTGATGTTCTTGTTGCAGGCATACAGGGTATTGTCATCGGAAAAATTAAACAACTCTGTTTCCAAAATTATTATTATGTTGGCCATTTGTTCTTTTAAAGGGTTTCCAGTATTCAAGGAGGCAGTTCTATTAGTTTACAAAATATGACACAAAAAAACTACATAACATGTAACAACATATTTTTTGAAAAATACGTTTCTAAACGAATAACAAAAGCACTTTATAAATAAATATTAAAAAATAATTTTCAGACTTACTAAAAAAAGCTATAAGGTATATCAGCAGCTTTTTTTTTTTAATTAACAAAAATTAATTATTTTGAAAAAACTAAACTCGAATGAACGCAATTTGTTTTGATAAAAATTAAACGACCTCTTTTTATTCATATAAATTATTAAAAATATGCTGCCTGTATTGATCATTTCAAAAAAAAATTTATTTAAAGACCAATTCTAACTGACTGTCAGCCAGTAAATAAAAAAATTTTTTAAAACCCATTCAATATCTGGTTAAATCTCTTGGTGAATTTAAAAATAATGACAACAAATTAAAACGAGGCTCTGACAATTGACTTCTGTTGTAAGTTTTAAGGCGAAGAATAACAAAAATACTTATCTCACATTCACATTTAGTGATAGGAATAGTTTAAGATAAAAATTAGAACTCATATGTTTGGAAAACCACTCATATCTAAATCATTAAAAGTACCAACAAGAGTAGATGGAATATTTTAGCATTACTCCAAAGACTTTCCCATAAACCCATTTGAGAATTAATTGATGAGAAGTGAGGCATATCAGACGAATAAAACGAAACAGATTGAATAAAATCGGATTTCCAATCTTTAGACTCTTTCACAAAAAACACTCGATGGAAATTCAGATAATAATTTATAAACAAATATAACTAACTGGACACGTATTATCTAACTCATTTATTAAATGGTCTGTCAGAGGAGTAGGGATACTGAATTTATAATAGTCAGATATAGATTTAGAAGGATAGTTATCTCTAAACATTTGCCTGCTACAAAGTCTTGGTTTAGATTCATTAACACCAACTTTTTGAGCTGAGGCTGTAGTAAAACACTCAGAACCATTCTAAAACTTGTTGTGAAATATCAAAAGATCTAGTTAGAAGAGTCACAGGTGTTAGCATAAAAATAGTCCACTAACTGTTTTGACAAGACTAAACTCACTATGAAAAAGCAGCCATAAGGTGAGTATATGAAGCTGATTTCGGTGCCACAAATTTCCTCAAAAGGATGAAACACAGACTCAAAATTATCAAAGAAAATATCAAGCCTTCTTAATTTTTGAACTGAACAGGTCCTATGTGTGTCAATTGACTTAACTTGAACGGGAAATAGATATTTATTAAGACATCCACTTCTCATCATCTTATGAAGGTAGACCTATTGTTTAAACTGGCCGAATTTTTTGTCAGATATGTTTTAGGGTATGATTTAAAATACACTTGCCTTTGATAATATATCAGATATTGAACACTTTAAAGCAGTAGGTACACGATGAAAAATTTCTAATCACTAATACAATAGAGTATAATAATTTTTCAATTGGCACAATAGTGAGAACAAAATGGCGCACACATGTCATGCAAATTTTATCAAAGAGAGTTTCTTAACTTTGAACGAAAAATAAAGACTTTCTATTACTTCACCACCTACCTTTGATATAAATTGCATAAGTGTATAATTGCTTAAATGCAGCTGGGCATAACACACTAAGGTGAATAGTTCTAAGCAAAGTTGATCGAAGAGCTCAGATATTCAGGAAACAAGCCGTCAAAACTACAAAAAATGACGACAAACTTCAAAAGGCATCATCGGGAAAATGCAGTTTACATTAAAATGAATAAAGTGCAACCGTTTTTGCCTAAAAGGGAGCTAAAATAGCTGATGTTCCTGAATAAGGTTTTCTATATCATATTGCACAGGTTTAGGATTAGACTCAATTTTACCAGTTAATGTTAACATAAGAGGTTTAAGAAGAATTCAAAAATGTAATTTAATGCACCAATTGTTTTGAAGGCTTTTTTTGTTAAAATTTTTATAAATTTTGTAAGTGAGAGAAGTTGCAGAGGCATTATTTTGATTACATAAGAGACCATATTGACTATTTAACAGACCTAAATTAAAAATGTAATGTTATAAAATATAAATACTAGGATAATAAAATAAAACATACCTAAAAATACAAATTTAAAAGCAATAACATATTTAAAATAAAATTTTATAAATGCAAGTAAAAGAGTATTGAGGATAGAAACAGGAATACCAAAAACACAAAAAAAAAAGTCAAAAATAGTGAAATGTTGATGAAATGATTTTTTATTTATATATTTGTGTTTTAATATATATATTTTTTTAGTTTCTAAAATAAAGGTAATTAGATGTGTTTGTAACAGACACATCTGATCAGTGCACTTCAAAAACGTAAGAGAGTAAACAGGTCTAGTATCAATGTTCCTAAATACACAATAAAAAGGAGACGGTAATACCAGCTGATTACAATAATAAACTTAGGACAACACTATGAAAAAAAGATTCCAAAATTTTAAACTAAGTTTAAATACCCACTTCAAAGAAATAATCAAGATTGAAATCAAAAAAACAAGGTTCTGCGTTTCTAAATAGTGATTTGCTTTAGTATTTAAATTATATTTAAGGTGACTTGGTTTATGTCTTGATAAGTTTACATCATTTTCATTGAAGTACGCAGATTTTGTGTATTTCTCATTGACCAAGCTAACACATTGTTGTTGATTAGATTGAGAAAAATTTATCATTGCAGGTTAGTTAGATATAAATAAAAAAATGACCTAAATAGTATCAATATAAATTTCAATGAATAATCAAGTAAAAACAAGAA
>JAUZNK010003330.1:8484-27246 GCA_035046665.1 Euphysa ruthae | reverse complement strand
AACTTACGAACACAAGCAAGGAGTCAAAAAATACGACACATGTAACGAAATCGCTATACACTTATGGGAAAAAGATCATTGGGATAACAAATCGATCATCGACTCCGAATCTCGCCTTGTTTCTCGCAAAATTAAAGAAGCTATCTACATCCGTCAAAGAGCCTAATCATATAAATTGAATTTCGTATACTCTTCCCGATATCTGGTTACACACGATATAAATATTCCTCGTCAGTCCGCAAAAGTTTACAACCATAAAACTTTCCTTGTTGGTCCGCATTATTACTACGTCACTAATAAACTAATTAACACCTTTCAAAAACACTAAAAAACACTTGATTTTGAGCCTACGCTATTCCTTTCAAAACCTTAAATTTTTTAATTGTAAACTAGCCTGATGATAGGAGAAGCATGACTCCTGAAACGTCGCTCAATAAAATGACATGCGTTTTATCTCTTTAATAATTACATATATATATATATATATACATATATATATACTTATATTTATATGTGTATATATATATATATGTCATTACAAAAGTAGCTAAGCAGCTGCCATATTTGTTTACATATATCTATAGAATAGAAACTCAAAACATGCAAGATTTGTTTGTAAAGTCGTTTTATTAATTAATTCTTCCCTCAATAGTGCTATACCATAATGCTATGTTTCGCTCCAAACATCCAACGTTTAATGATAAAGTGAGCAGTGGTAAGTATAATTTTTCTTCGAATAACATTTTGAAGATGACGTTATCTAAATCTGTTGCGTATAAAGATGTCACCCAAAATTTAGATCGTATTCGTTCAGATGGAATTAATAATTGCTCTAAGAATTGCTGGTCTTCTTTCATGTGTATTTTAGGTATTTTTCGTCATCACCATGAGTTTGGTCGAGATCGTTTCTATTTTGCTTTTAACCAATCAATAAAATCAAGGATTAATGAGTTGAAGCCAGCAAAAAATGGGAAAATAAATATTATGTTCTGTTGTAAGGTGGATCAGGAATTAACTTTTATCAAAATTGTTTTGTGCCACTTGTTGTTTATGATATAACTAAAGTTTCACGGCTTTTTTCCTGTTATGTTGCCAGCCAAAGGAATTAAATTTGTTGAAGCTCCAACTAAAGCAGAAATTCAATTGTGCATTTTTTTTTCACCCTGCAAAGGTATTACAGAGGCGCCTGAGACATCTGATGTGGGTTCATCTGCTAAGTATGATGCCAATGATTATGCCAATGAAAACTTCACTAAACCTGAAGTAATAATCCGGAAGGTCTTGACGTAAAATCTGATGAGCTTGCAAATTTTCAAGAGCAACTAAATCAGTTGAAACAGAAAAAAAAAACGGCATATCGTCAAAATGTAATCAGTTTAGAAAAACATGGGTTTGTTCCAGACAGTTCTTTCAGCTTTCCACCAGGCAAAAACAATCGAAAGTTCTCTGTAATGGCTCGAGAGATTTTCTTGGCTTTGTTATTCAAAAAAACTGAACGGTAATTTCTGCATGCCGTTTGTATTGTTTGGAGATGATTTTCCGACGAAAAATTATAAGATTCTTCTGTTACACACAGAAGCACTTATAAATTTTAATGATGGGCTTCCAACATTGGGACATCATTTTAGTCCAAACAAAGACGGCTTTCACTCTCAAATGCAGCGTGTTGTAAATGAGCTTATAAAACAAGTCGATGGTGATAGAAAATCTTTTTATGACGTCATTGATTAAAACTCCATTTCATAGATATCTGGTAAAAAAAAAGTGTACCAATAATCGATACTATTATTTTGTGTGGCCGTCAAGGTCTTGCTTTAGAAGGTCACAGTGAAGATTTCCAATTTCATCGAGAAGTGATCTTCTGGTAATGCTGGAAACTTCATGGAGATTCTTAATTATCGCGTCAGAGGCGGTAATAAAGTATTAGAAAATCACTTAAGAACACACAGGAAAAATGTCTTGTATCTTTCCGAAACCATATAGAATGAAATTATGCATTGTTGTTGGGAGGTCATTTCTGATAAAACTATTTCAACTGTCAAATCCGCCTGGTTTTTTTCAATTTTATCAGATGAAGCCATTGATGTTTCAAGCAAGTCACAATTTTCTTTTGTGCTGCGTTACGTTGACAGTGATATGAACCTTGTAGAAGACTTAAATTTAAATTAAATTTGTACACAATGATAATGATTTGTATGGGGAGAGTTTAACTGTATAGATATTAAAAATTTTCAAGGCCAGGGTGATCGTGACGTTGAGCTGGTGAGTTGTAGCTGGTTTTCGTGATAAGAGGAAGATGGGTGTAGAAGAAGAACCGCTGGGAGATAAGTCAACTGTGATAATCATCCAGCAGACACTACTTATGAAAATTTTAAACGAGTATTAATCCTCCCTGCGGTTGATCACTGAGATATAGGTTTTTCTGATAGACTTGGTGATGACTGTCTAAACGTTGTTCCATGGCTAGAGTATAATCCCAAATTATGTTTCAGTTTTAAACAAGAAATTAAATATTCTATATTTATGTGTTCAAAAGCATCTCTTCAAATTTCCTTGCAGAGTAAATTTTCATTTAGATTAAATTTCGTCGTACAAATTTCATTTTATCCATTTTATCTTTTATATACAAGCTTGTTGTTAATCCAAGATAGAAAATGAGCAAGAAGCAGTTTGCTAACTGATCGCGTATTTTTCGTTTTTTTGCTTATAGAATCTCTCTGCTAAAAAAATCATGGGAATAGGAAGAAACATTGATCTGGTTCATGTGCTTTAGAACTATTACCTTCCAGCCAGATAGTATTATTCAGGTTGGATAAATTAATGAAAGTTATTTTTTTTGGAGAAACAAATCGATATTCCACCTTGGTATTGGGCAGTAATGTTTAATTTAACAAATGCATATATAAGCTGCAACATGTAAAAATAAAAAATTTAGCTAGCTACCTTCTAATTTTGTTTTATCTGCAAATCTGTCATCTTCTTGTATCAAGGTATTATAGGAAATGTGACCAAGCCTTCATTGCCGCAAACACACTTCCTGCAAATGTTTATAGATCAGAGAATTATACCCACAAAATGTAAAACAAGCTATAAGAAGATGTTGTTCGATGATAAAAACCTAAATGAAACCACTCTTACTGCGTTTGAGTGGAGTAATATAATAACATACTTCAATTCCATTCAACTCAATCCTATATTTAACGTTAATTAAATCGTAGTATACGAAATGGAACAAACTATCACAAAATCAAGCCTAATAATATATACTAATAAATATTGTTTTTCAATAAAATAGCAATGCAAAAAATATACTAAACAAAATAAAACAATGAGGCGACACAATTTTAAAATTCGAAAGAACTATTTACAACAAGAGCATGTGCAACTCCCTTTCCAGAGTGTTACCTTCTGTTTAAAAATGGGAGCACTTGCACTGTTTTTAATATCATCTAGAAAGGTGTTTCACAATAAACTAGTTTTAAATTGCAGGGAATTTGTGCCATAAGTAACAGTGCGAACAACTGGGAGTTTAACAAGACACAAAGTCTGAAGATCATAAGTTTAGTGTTCTATACACCTCGACCATTAATAGTTGAACAACTATTGTCCATCTGCAAAAGTTCCGAAAAAATTAGTACGCAGTCATTATAAACAGCTCTCATTGAACGTTTATGTGCCTTTTCAATACGAACAAGACTAGAACTTACGCAAAATATCCGGATTATTGGGCAGTAGAAAAATTTAAGGCAAAATATAGGCATTTAAAATTACTATAGCTTGAGATATACTCAAAGCATAGCTAATTCTCAATAAAGCGCTAACCTTATTGTTTACTTCATTAGAAATTATTTTTATATGTCTGAAAAAAATTAAACAGTAATCAATAGTAACACTACGAATTCTTTACAGGAAGAAATCTCAAAATCAAAAATAAAAATAGAGTAGGCCTCAGGAACTTTTTTCCCTAGAAACATCAACTGGAAATTCCCTGGGTTCGCAACAAAAGATCAACCCGATGAAGACCGTTGTTTTCAAACGTTTGCAAAAGAAATGTCGTAAGGGTAAATAGTATTATCATCAGCAAAATTACAGATTTCTGTTTCTACCGTAAAACAGAATACATCGTTAAAAAATATATTAAATAATAGAGGTCCTAAAACAGAGCCCTCGGGTATTCCAAGTACAATTTTAATCCACTTATTAAAATCAGAAAATTTCTACCCAAAGGTAGAAAGGAGGGCAAAGCTTTGCTTTAAAAACCCATAGGCATTTAGTTTAGCAATAAATAGATCATTGGAATGTAGTCATATGCTTTATAATGGTCCATTAAAACTGTATCAACAATGCACATTTTATCAAGACAGGCTGCCATCTTTGAAGAAATTTCAACAAAAAAAACCTTTTCTAAAACCTTATAAAAATTCAAAAAATTTATCTTCAAAATATGACAAAAACTTGTTAAAAAATTATTTTTTATGTGCTTTTGAAAAAGTTGGTAATGTACTAATAGGGTGGTAATTCCTTTTATCAAATGCATCTCCTTTTTAAGTTGTAAATGTTCCATTGTTTAAAGATGTGTTCACACAGTCTGCCAGATAGAAGGCACAAAACGAGGCAGTATGTTTTAAAGGAGATAAAGAGATATTACCACCACAATTTTTTAAACTAAATATTACTTCATAAATATCATCAGGCGAAACGTGTTTGAAATAAAATATCTTCAAAGATTAATTCCTGTAACGCAAGAATGAAAATTTTTACCACTGTATTACTAATCTCGTCGTAGTTCCAAAAATATCTTTGTATAAAAAATGATTACACTTGTCCGTGTCTAATCTGGCGTAGGTAAAACTGCGAATGTCTGCATACTTGAATATTGGGTAACAACAAATAGTCATCGTACTAAAACAATATTCCCGGAGGTTTTCTTACCTTAATTCGTTTGAAATTTATTATTATGCATGTGTCTAAAACCAGCTCAAACATATTTGAAGTCATTACGGTGCAAATTCATGTGAATAAAACCCGCAAACAATCAGATCGTAATATCTATGGGTAAATTATCGTTATTGCAATTTTACAGCTGTTTTACTTGGCTGTTTTTGTGCAGTAGTTTTCTCAATTTAATTGTCTCTTATAGATTCCCAGGTTCAGTTTGAAAACGAAAGTCTCACGTCACAGTTAAATACCCAAAGTGGAATTTTTTCATAATTTAATTCTGTAACTTAGTTTTATATAGTCCCAGTACTTTAGAGTCTTTGCAAAGAAACAGTAGTTACGATTTCAATAGCATTTCAAACGAGTGTATGCAAAAATATCTTTTATTTTTTCTTTTAGATGGCGATGGATTACCTACTTAACTCAAAATGTGTCTACTACTGGAGATTGTTTTACTAGCAGGTTTATTCTTAACTTAAATATTACTCTTATTTAATTTGTAAACATTACCATTTTCGTTCGAAATTCAAACACCATCTGAAGATTATATTTGTATGTTTGACTTAGTCCATTATTTTATCGTTTTCTATTTTGTTTTATATTATTTTATTTAGTATTGAAGTGTTTAAATACTAGAGTAGGAGAAACCACTGGTAATATCACATTTAAAGAAAGTACATTTTCCAAGTGTATTCGTACTCTGGAAACCAGGAAGAATCAAAATTTAAAATATCAAAATTTTATTTTGCACTATGTCGTGTTGAAAATCGAAGTGGATTTTATATCGAATGTTATTTTCTTTGACAGCGCTTTGTTGTCAGTTACCAAATCAAAACCAAAGAAGAACCAATTTCAGCACTTTCCACAGAGTTTTATTTCAACGTTTAACAAAAGAATCATTAACATTTCATTATAATGTAAACATCAAGTTGTTTTAATATTTAATTTCGTGTTTTTAAACAAAGACTGGTGCTTCATAAACTGTAAGTTAAATTTAAATTCATTTTAAATTGAAATATATTTAAATTAAAAACAATATTTTTATTTCATTTTGCATGCCATATAAATAAAATAACTTCATCGATTCATTGAAACATTCATCGAGATAATAACATATGATATGCTTGTTGTTAGTTACTAAATCAAAACCAAGTTAAAACGACAGTTTATTGAAATTAATTTTGATTTTGATATTGTCTCGATTAAATTATTCTTTACTGTTCAAATATTATTAATAAAAAAATGGGGAGGTGAGGCAATAAAATTTGATTTAGTATGATCTATTGGAAGAAAAAGGTTCACAAAAAAAAAATAAAAAAAAAAATTTATGGTACATGGCATACATATATCAAATACACAATAAAGCATATAGATATGCCCTGACATTTGAAAAGCTCAACTTTCCTTTCTGCAAAATTCCCAAAATGCGATCAGAGCGAACTCAAACGTTTTTAGCGTATTACTCGCAAAAGCTGAGTACTTGCATCCGTTCTTTCGTTATTGAATTATGTCAATAAATGGGAATAACTTGCTGTCCTTGCTGTTAAAGAAGTTAACTTCCTCTTTTAAAAAAGCTTTGTTTAGATTTTCGGCAGTCTTTATGCGAGACAAAATCTGAATGAATATCACACTATTTGTATTGGTTCTTTCACTATACGACACAAAGTAATAACTTTTTTGATAGTCTATATATATATATACATTGACGAGTTTTTATGGATTCTTACTGTAATGAAATTTTAAAAATTTGGAAAATCACGGCAGTTTATGCGTTTACCTGGGCAAGACGTAAGAATGAAAGAATGGCAGTATATGTCTAATAATGTTGATAAAATTGTTTCTTCCTTTTTTTATTTTTCCAATATTTTGTTATTTGGAAACCATATAACAATAGCAAAAATTAAATTTTATGCAATTTCAGGGAAAAATGATTAAGTATATCTCCATTGACAAAGTTACTAACAATTTTCTATAAAACATTTTTTATTTTTCCTTTTCCTTGGTGAGGGGCATGTATGAGGTAACTTGTCTGGAAGCCAATTATTGAAATTTGAACCTCTGTATGCGATATCTTTGCAACGAATGCTTTCAATAAAGTTATTATTAAGAACTATTTTCTTCAAAAATCATTCATCTTAAAAGATAAATTCGGATGGAGCTCTTAGGTCAGTTTCATTCCCATCAAAAACTATTTTTCTTCACTAAGTTGTCAGAGTGACAGAAACCTTTTTTTACCTTTGGTTCGTTTCAAAAATGACATTGCATGAGGTCTGATAATTCAAGCAGTGAAATGTGTATTTTATAACAAAAATAAAATATTTTCCTCAAAAACTTATCTGCTAAAAGTTCAAGTCATATGCTTGAAATTATTCTTAACTCTTTTCTTAAACTTATTATCTCCAACTACATAATACAAACGAGTTGTTACCTTTTTTTGTTTCTGACTCTGTTGCAGTTGCAGCTGCTATTACAGGACACCCAGTTAGATTACTTTTTGTCCTGCGGTTAGATCTACGATAGTAATAAGATCCCAGGTTTAATTTTTTCTGGAAGCATCATAGCCGAGATTTGCACAAGGATACAGGTTTGACGGTGAAGGGTTTCCATGAATGGTTTGAGCAAGTTATGCTGCATTTTGTAGGTTCGCACAGTTTTTTATCATTTGTTACCCGGTTTATAAGCTTAGTCCAAACTAAAAATTTTGTTGGTTATTTCTGGGTGGTCGTAAAAGGAAATAACTGAAAAGATTTCTCTTCTTTACTGATACACTATTACAATAAACAGGATTCGTTTTTATCGGGATTATATACTGATATTTCCTTATTAACCACTTTTGTTTTAGAAGGTATAGCTTGTAAATCTTTAAGCAGTGTAAATATAATGGTTTAGAATGAGTATTTTTCAAAAAGCAAACTAGCAAACCTCCACTTAATTTGATTTTATAAAGACTGTAGGGTGATTTGAAGCTATCTGTTAAGAACTGATTAGAAGGAAAGGTTCCATCAATTTTGGTTTCAACGATTTTGCAGACACAGTTTTCTTCTTTACTAATTCACTTATACAGTAAACAGTATTTTTTCCTCCACTTACTAAGCTTTGTTGAACTATTAATGCAACCTGTTACCACACAAGAAAGTGAAGAAGCCATTTGAATATTGCTAGAGCTAGGTAACAAACAAAAATAAATACACTACAATTGTCAGAATTTTTTCACTTTGTTTTTATGTGAAACCATTTCATTTTTTTACAATTTTATATCAACTTTTTTTGTGTTTGGTAGCAACTTCACTATATGTCCGATACGGTGAAATCGTAAAATCGTGTGTTATTAAATGTGAGATTTTGTTCAAAAACTATTTCGTATTTCTCAAAAAGTCATGTCAGCGATAGTTCAAATAAATTAAAACTAAAATTATTCCAGCGACATTTTTTTTAAAATTTAAGCTTGGACGGTATTGACTTGAGCTGTACTTCTCAAAAATTAATGAAGAGTCAAATTACTTCAAATTTCTCCTCAATTTTTAATTCTCGTGGTGTTGACTTATTTTTTATGGAGTATGTTCCAAAAAACTGATATATATCAAAAAATTATCCAAATGTCATTTTTTTTGCAATTGCGAATATTTTTTTTTGTAATATAAAAAGCTGGGGTGCAGGGAAAAATATAAATCTACATCCACATTCTTCTTCTTTTTTGAGCTGTGGTATTACAAGTACGGTCGCCATTGTTTTTTCTGGAACTCCATTTTTTACTGTCAGTCCTGGGTTGTCAGTTGTTTCTCCATCGAGTCCTCTTTCATACAGTTACACCATCTTTTAGGCGTTTTGCGCTCCACTTCTGTACTGATGGTTCTTTCCAAGACATGGTTATCCTCTCTTCTGAGTACATGCCCATCCAATGTCAAGATAGCTCTGTAACCTTCATTCTCCTTTGGATGACTCTATTTTATGTTCTATCCATCCTAGTATTTTCGCACGCCCAGCACAGCATTTTCATTTCGGCCACGTCAATATTTTAAATATGAGTCTTGCTGGTGTGCCAGGTCTCTGCTCCGTATATAATAGTTGGTTTAATCACTACTTTATAGACTTTACCCTTTCTCTTCACAGATATTCGTCTATGACATTACAATACAGATAGCCTTTTCCAGTTTCTCCATCCTGCTTGAATTAATTTTTAAATTTCGCCATCCAATTTTCTATCTGCATTTATTTTAGCCCCAAGTATTTGAAGTTTTTTACTTTCTTCAGTACATAATCCTGCATTCTGATGTTCTCTTTATTTCCCTCACCAAACTACTCAGTCTTATTCTGTTCACCCTTAGACCTTTACCTTCCATTACTCTCCACCAGTATTTTATTTTCATCTCAACTACTTCATTTTCCTTGCATGCAAGGCAACGTCATCTTCAAACCTCGTGCACCAAAGTTCGTTCACATGTTTGGTACTGACACTCATGGCTGAGTGATCCCCGTTGTAATCAACATCACCACAAACCTATCCGTGTCAACGACGTTGATCCCTACCAGTATTTTACTCCTCTGTAAATTTTTTTTACCAGACTCACATACTTCTCTGGTACACCTTTATTTCTCAAGCAACTCCACAGTTCTTGTCATTGCAGTCTATTATACGCTTTATCCAAGCCTATGAACACCAGCAGATGTACTTCCTTCTCTTTCTTCTGGTATTTTTACGGCGTCATTGACACTGTTTCTCCATACCATTGGTAAACTATCTTCCTTCCAAATCATTTACATCTAAGCTTTTCCTTACTTCCACTTGAATCTCATTAGGGTCTACAGCATTGGAGTTTTACCAAATCTTCATTGCCTTCTCTACTTCTTTTTTTGCATTTCCTTTACTTGTCACTGTTCTAGGATTTTCTTCATTCAATAGAGTTTCGAAACAAACCTTTTATCTTTCCTTGATCTTATATTCTTCTATCAAAACTTCCCCGTGATAGGACTTCAACTGCTTGATTTGGGTCAAGTCCTTACTTGCTTTGTCTCTTTTCACTCCTACGGGTGCTTGCAGTTCCGTATACAACTCATCCCATGTTTCGTTGTTTACTGTTGCCAACTCTCTTTCCGCAGTCATCTTCAATTCTTGATACCTCCTCATGTCCACTCCCTTCCTTGTATTAACCAATTGTTTCTTGAAAGAATCCCTTCTCTTCACAATGGTCTGTACCACTTAACCCCACATCCTTGTCTCTTTTCCAGATGGTGGTTTCTTTCAAGAAGCTTTACTCAAGAGTTCTTCTGCTACATTTTTCTCTTGAACTTTTCCAGCTTTTATTTAATTTTAAAAAACCTACTCTTTAAACAGTTTTTTCATTTCAGACTTTTTCAGTCTCCACATCTTGGACTTCTTCATGCTTGTCTCTTTATCCTTTTTACATTCTTTCATTTATTTTTTGTAAGAAGGAAACTATTGGGTTGCTACTTCATCACCATTGATACGTCATCAGATGTTTATGACCTTTTTTTGAAGAAGGTATTCAATAATACCATGTCATGTGATGCCATAAAGCCTAAAATTCTCTAACCTTAAGCTTTTTTTTCTCCAAAACTCCTCCACGGTCTGTGCTATCTCTTAACTCCTTCCCTACCCTTGCTAACATGACCATTAAAGTCCCTCAAATAACCTTCTCATTCATGAAGAGGCGAAAGCACTGAAAATACTCCGGTTAGTATTTCCTTCACTAAGTTTGATGCTCATTACTCTTTCCCTTCTCCTGGTCAATTGTACAAGTGTCACTTTGATGTAATTCAAGAGCACAATAGTTACTCCGTTTCTGCCCGACTCTCCATTTTATATCAGCATATGCCCACTTACCAGATTGTTCCACTTCTTCCCTTTCAATCTCACCTCCTATATACAGGATGTAGATACAAGATATCAAGTCTATTCCGGTCTACTGGGTGCCTATTCATGGTTCTAATGTTAATTGTTCCCATTTTCATCTCTTTATTCTTCTTCTGATTAAATTAATTTTTTATTCCGCCTCGTCCTTTAAGAGTTAGACCGTGCTAACTCTTCTTAAACCTCAAACGACTTCCTAGCTCGTAGCTTGCGGGAAACACCCAAGCTATTTCCAAATATTACAAGGACTTTATTTTCAACGAAGTATTTTTGAAAACATGACGTCAGTTATAAGAGTATATGACGTCAAATCAATGTTTAAGACCTTTCTAAACTTACCATAGTCAGAGACACGCGCATCTAAATTTGTTTAGAAATTTTTTCTTCTACATAAAGAAAATTTATTTTACGAAGTCATGTACCGATGGAACGGTATTTCTGTATCAGATAAAAGGGTGCGAGTAAGTCACAGTACGTTTAAAACAGATGAAGAGAAAAGGAAAAGACTTGGAGCGCCAATTAAATTAACACCAGTTAAAAAGAAAACCTCAAAGTTTTCTGTAATACGCGGAGATAAAGTTGTAAATTTATTACCTTCCAAACCGAGATCTTTGCCGTATATAAAACCAAAGCACGACAATCCGTCGCAACAATCTTCGTTGTGTTGTAAATATCAATTGAAGGTTTCGTCAAAGCTGAATGCAAATGTTGAAGCTCCGGTTAGATCACATCCTGAGAAAATTAGTGAAACAATAGAAAGGTTAGAAAAATACGTCATTCAGTTGAAGACAATGGCAAACGATCTTAAAAAGAGCTTTTCTAGTGATTCATCAATTTTACTTAAAACTGTCTCAAAATCGTTTTCAGACAGTGACATACTTAGTTCAGGAAGTACCAGTGATTCTGAAAGTAGTTCGGACAGTTATTATGAAAGTCTTTCCGATAGTAGTGCAAGTACTGTTTCAAGCAACACCTCATTCAGTAATTCTGACGATAACTTAACTAATGATTCCTGCAACAACTCTGATCCTGGTAGTCTCTCTGACAGTAGTTTCGAATCTATTTCAAACCACGATCCGGATAGTGATTGGGAACATGATTCTGAAATTACTAGCAGTGATTCTGAAAGTAGTTCGGACAGTTATAGTGATTGGGAATATGACTCTGACATCGCAAGCAGTTATTCTGACAGTAGTGATGCATCGGATGACTTTTCATCTAACACCGATTGCGATTACGGTGAAGAATTGTCATTCTCCAAACATGAAGACCTTAGAAAATCATTTAAACGCAAGCGAAATACAGATTAAAATTATTCTTCCGCTAAAAAAGCTTCAGCAAAACGAAAGCGAACGGAAAATGTTTCAATGGAGTTGATGGAAACATTTACATAGACTATATATTTATATATTTTTATTGTTCTTAATATTAAATTATGTTTTTTGCTGTTAAAAAAAAATAAAATCAAAACTACAGCAAGCTATTTTCATCTTATTACAATCTAAGAAATGGTGAGTAGAGGATAAATCTCATTGATAATGAAACTCTCCCGTATTCCGCCAGGAACACACTAGAAATGCACTAGAATCGCAGGGACATAGATTTATCTATGTTAGTTTAAATTTTTTTCTTTCATACATTGAAATTGCCGAGTCCTTCAGCACTTTCAGCCAATTTTGGCTCAATATTTCTTTTGACGAAAATTTTTCGAAGATGAATTGATTTGTAATATATACAATGCAACAGCATCTTTTGAACGTTAGACATATTTATAGGAATAGTAAAAATAATGCTGCACGTAAAGAAAATTTCTTTGCCACGGAAGCGAAACGTAAACTTTGTCATTAAACATTGGCGGATGTGCTTCTATTGTGAGACCACTCACACAAATAATAAATATTTCTATCAGGACTACCACACTTTCAGAAGATTGCAAACCGGTTAAAATTGCTCAGTTATTTAAAAAAGGCAAGACTGATCCAAAACACCACAGGTCCATATCGATATTATTAAATGCATCCGAGAATTTTCAAAAAGTTTTTGAAGGTAAAACTAGAGAATTTGTTGAAAAAGAGAACATTATATAAAAATTGCAATTTGGATTTTGAAAGGGTTTTTCGACAGACAAATGTTTGTCATATCTTCATGATATGAATCACAAAAGAATTTAAAAAGAATCACAAAAGGCTTTAAAAAGGAATATCACACTGGAATGATCGTTATAGACCTCCAAAAGGCCATTGTCACAATAGGTCTCAATATTTTGGTTAAAACACTGCAATCAATGCATTTTTTGGAAAAAGTGTCCTTCAGGGTTCAAACTTCTTTTGTTTTTGCTATAAGTGACCGACATGACACAAGCGCGGTGACATTATTATATGCTGTGACAGACAATTTTTGTGTCTATCCTTGCCACTACTTCTTTTTATACTAAATAATTAATTCAAAGAAAAGAAGAGCATTACTTTTTAAATTTAGGATTTTACAAGGAGTCTTGGTTGAAAATTGATAATTCTCATGACTCTATTTTGTATGGAGACTATATTTAAAAGTTTAGTACCTCTGATTTATCCCCGGCTTGGTAAGCAAATTACAAGTGAGGAGAATTAAAATTTGAGTGGTATGTATTTTCATATTCTATTTTTTATATATTTTTAGTAACGTTTCAAAGAATGATTTGCTTTTGTTAGCTAAAACATTGACTCATCTTCGAATCATTTGAAGCCATCTAGGAATCTTTGTGAGATGTATGACGAAGAAGTGAAGAGATCAGCTGAGATCTTTTTTTTCGTCAAAACTCTTCATAAAATGTTTTTCATCGGGTAAAAACAAAAATCACATCGTAAAATAATTGAAGCGTGGGTAAAAAGCGCGGGTATTTGGCGATATTAAAAATTCTGAAACAGGTTTAATTAAGTTAACAGGGATATTGTCGTAACCTGTAGAGCATTCTACGTAGCGTCGTGATCAGGGATTTCATTGCATGGGATGACATCGCTATGTATACTACTTTTAGAGATATTTGAGACAATGTGGTCAATCGTGTTGGTTAAATCCTAATTCTTGAAGAATTTTTTGGTATTGACAGGTGGATGCGGATGCAACCTTTTCTTTTTTTAAACTTAATCATTCCGCGTACGTATATTCCAACTCCTACTAAACCACTTTTATTTTTATTGCAATTTTAGTTTATGAATTCATAACCTGGTACCTGAGCATATTTTATTTGTTGTTCACTGTTGGTTTACCAAGTTTATACTTTGATAACATTACTAAAAGCTCTGCAAAAGAAGATTATAGTGACTGAGTATTTAAGTGAGCAATGCTTACGTGTTTTCTGGAAGCATTTAGCGCATCTAAATGATAATTAGGTTGGTCGCAGTCTATAGCTTCAATTGATATATCAAGAACTCTTACTGAATTAAAGAGTAGTTCATGAAATATAGAGTTGTGACATTCCCAAGAGACAGAGACTTTTGCTGATATACAATTTTTGATTCTTTACGTATTTAAAGTGTGTCGTTGAGAAACAATTAATGTACTTCATTCATTTGGAGTCACATCGTACTGTTTGTTGAGTGGCATGTTAGACATTTTGGTTTGTGTCGTTTCTTAGCGTCCTCGTTGTGAGTCCTGGATTTTGTTCGATGTCGCATGAGAGAATCAGTTGTCTAGTAGCTGTAGTGTTTAATATGATACTCTGCTACATGACTGCTTGATTAAACGTTTTTCTTGTTTAGTAGTCGAGCTGGATTTCATATAAACAAATAAATCAAGTTTTTTTACTTCATGGACAGATCTTCTGTTTATTGTGATAAATAACATTAACAGTAAAAACGTTATTGAATAATTCATTTTGAATCCGCTCGAAATTAGGTCTTTAAAAATAATTTAGTTTTTGTAGAATATAATTTTGCAAGATTTAGAGGTTACGTTAAAAAAGAACAAATTTGTTACAACAAGTTGTTTTCTTGACTTAGTTCACCCAGTAAAAAGCCCAAACAAATCCGGATGGTGGCAAAGCAGTCAAAGGATAGGAAATGTTTGAAAATTAAATCACCAGGTTTTTTATCGCAATTATTTGAAAGAAAACAAAAAAACTCACAAAACAGTCGTTAGGATTTGACGTCCGCTATAAAATAAAAGAAAAGCAGTGTATTCAAGACATTAACACTTCCAGATAAAACAAATTTTAAGGTAAAAGTAACTAATTTACAAGTTGTTATGACCCCTGGGAGTTGGAAATTTAATTTGTTTTTAAACTTAGTGTATTTTATTATACAAATAACATAAAAAAAGAGTTTTAATACATTTTCGGAATCAGGAAAACCCAATACTGAAACTTTTTAAACAAGGAATACATTTTCGTACAATCTACCGGTATTTTTGGTTTTAGTTTGATCCCTGTGTTTTACCCCCTAGAACTTCCAAAATAACGTTTTGAGAAAAAGCTATTTTAAGCGTTAAAATTTTTTAAAAAATAGTTAAAAACATAACCAAGTGTAAGAATACTACAAAAATAACTGTTAAAGGTAATATAAAAATAAACAAAATCCTTAAGGGTTATAAAATTTCAGAAAATAATTTTTTCAAAGCACTATTGTTTCCCCCTATTTAGCTATCTTAGAATCCGATTCCGAGGTTAAAAATCATCTAAAACAAACTTATGTGTCACAAAATTAACTATTAAAATGTGCTTGAAAACTAATTTTTACCCTAGCAAAGGATTATTTATATCGTTGGTAAGGGGTTTTGCCGAAAATATTAGCCTAAATAACCTGGTTTAAACCACATTTTTCATCACTAACATGAAAAACCAATGCAAAACAATGATGAAACACTCATAAAAAGAGAAAGGTCGATGGAATACTTATTTTCTCACTACAAAAAAAAAAAAAAAACTTTTGATATGCCACATTAATTGATGCTGTGAGAGCAATTCCTATAATATCGTTATCATATCATTGCTAAACTTTCGTAGGTGCAAATGGGCGTTCTAAGTACTCCATGCCCGCCACTTGGCCCTATCTGAAAATATTCTCTCGAAAATTTGTTGGTTCTCAACGTTAGATGTAACCACTATCAAACCATACGGTGACAACATTTCTAATAAAAAATGAGAGTGCATCGGCCATGTGCAGAGGCGGGTCGGTACGCGACTCCGAAATCTAAAAAACGACACAAAGGACTTTTATGTGATGGAAAAAGGCTAGGTGGAGCAGGAAGACTCACACAAAAAGTGATCCACACACTCCAAAATTGTTATGGCATGGAAAAATGTTGATATCTTGTATGCGATGAAAAAATCGGTCGCCGCTGTTCTCTTCCACTATTCGGAATGTTGACATTGAAACAAGAAATCGCCTGTGTACGCAGGATCCCTGTAGCGCGCACCAGGCTGACAAGTTAACCGAAAAATCATATTTAGGCGCGGACAACCTTCCGGAAAAGTATCGTAATTATAAGACACAGAATCCAAATGAGTCATTGAAACAAATAATTTGAAAGTGTTGCCCCGATGTATTTGTTGAGCGTGCGAAATTGCTTGTCAGGACTTCTTCAGCATTTCTCTGCTTTAACGAAGGAGGATACCTTCTTATTAATAAGTTGGAGATATTCAATATGTCGAGTGCCTCATTACTGTGTAGAACGGGACGGTGTACGGGTAAAAAAAATGGAAAACAGTGTTACACACTGTTAAAGTAAAGAAAAAAGATCAATTATAAAAGTTTTAAGTGATAAAAATGGAGAATTATTTTATATTCTTCGCGTTTTCATGGTAACAGCATTTTTTGCGCTGACGGCGGAGATTTCTCAAAAAGTATAAGTCCTTTCGATTTCAAATTTGGCATGTTTGTTGATTAGTATGTCACCTACAAGCACAACTAGAATTTTAAAATAATAATAATATAGATATATATATTTTTAGAATTTTATAATGCTAATTTGCCCATAAAATTATATTTTGGTTTAAAAAAACTAAGATGCTTTTAATTATTAAAATATTGATGCAAAAGCTTAGTTTTTAGTACAAGCTGCAACTACGCGGGCAAGAAATTATCAGTCAAAATTTCGAAAAAAAAAAAAAAAAAACTGTTTCCGAGAAAAACCCACAACCAGATTTTCATTTTTGAACCGTCGCGTCTCGTTTAATGGGCACGTGACTGATTTTTTTGTTGTTATTTTGTGTTTTTGAGTAAGATATTTTATTGTAAGCCCATAAAATGTTTTAAAAAGTGCAAAAACAGAAAATAATTTATTAATGAACCTTAATACCAGGAGGTACATCGAATTTTTTTTTTTTTTAATGTTCTAGAGATTTCCATAGCAAAATGACCAAGTAAAGTTCACAAAAACTTATGACCACCCTAATGTTTACATTAAAATGACTTGAACCAGTTTGGTCACTCTTGTTTGAAGACAACTTCTTACTATTTATGCATGAATCTTGACGCTACGGCCTTCATGTTTTAGACAAGCCTGACAAGGCTTACCCAAAAGTTCAGCAATGTCATTCAGTATTATCAGTGTTTATAATAAAATAAAGGTCATTAGATGTACTAAATTTAGGTAGATTTGGGACTACAGTTTCGGGAACAAGTATACTATCGTCCACAGAGGCAAAAGCATTATCAATATCCATGTTAACCGGACACTGATGTGCTTCATCGTTTCTGCCAAGAATCAGTAGGGAACCAACCACCTAATAAACTAACATAAACTTGTGCCTATAAGCATAAGTTAAACCAGTGTTATCAAAAATAATTTTTCTTTAAAAATGTTTTCAATACCGGTGAAAAAATTGTGAATGATTGCCAACTAAAACTAATCATGTCTTTATTGTAGTTTATTATCATCGTTCTTAAGTGATGAGCGAACAATACTTAAAAATTTCATTACGATTAACTATCGGTTCATGAGGTATTTATGCTAACATAGTTCCAATTTCCGGGTTTCGGCCATCTTTAATTGATCGCTACAGCAAACCACTAAATAAAATTTTTGAATATATAAGTTTTTACATGTTCTAACCGATGATATTAATTTTTTTAAATTAAATTCTTTAATAAAGATTTTTTTGACAAGAGGTTGTGTCCACCTTAAGCTATTGTTTCAATACTCGTAGTGCTGTTGCTTGCTGCAAAACCTGATTTTCATTGTTTCGAAGCAAAAAAAATATCAATAATTGCTCTGATAATTGATCTGGAGAAACTTTAATTTGAAAAACTTTCTTCACGCAGCACAACCATGATGGACCGCCCTTGGATAAGGAGAAGAGAATTGTTTCACACTTGAAGAAAACGGCCATATCGTTGGTATCCTGATTTTAACACCCTATGAAAATACTAAATTCTAATACTAATAGATTTTGGTATTTCATAGTTAATTTAACAAAATGTTAAAACAGTAAAATTTTACAGTAGCATAAAACATGCATCACTAAATTTTCCCTAATCCTGAATTCCTGAATAAACAATTATTTAAATCAGGAATTAGTAAAATATGAAACAAAACTGCAAAACATATCTGTTGCCATTTATAACAGTAGTATAAATTCAGAAAATTAATATAAACATAAATTGAGCACATGTTTCCTACGCATATGAATTTTCAAACTGTTTGCATGTGCACATGAATAATTACACTCATTACATTTGAAAGGTTTTCCACCAGTATGTATCCTCATGTGACTTTTTAAGTTATTTGATTTTGAACACGAATGATTACACTCATTACATCAAAAGGTTTTTCATCGGTATGTATCCTCATGTGTCTTTTTAGGTGATTTGTTCGTGAACATGAATAATTACATTCCTTACATTTAAAATGTTTTCCACCAGTATGTATCCTCATATGACTTTTTAAGTTAATTGATTCTGAACACGAATGATTACACTCATTACATCAAAAGGTTTTTCATCGGTATGTATCCTCATGTGTCTTTTTAGGTGATT